>JACEEZ010021675.1:0-27112 GCA_016584305.1 Chionoecetes opilio
AATTTCAATTCCCAGTGAAATATACTAATCATAAATATTTGCATCTACTATAACGCAACTAACGTATTTTAAGGTCAAACCAAAAAGAAAAACCCGCAAATATATTCAAATTTGAACTCACGCGAGCAATTTCATGGTTGTACAGTATTCTCAGTAAGTTTCAACGACCCGGCTATGATTTATGAAGCATCCGGGAGAACCTTGGACAATGTTTGGATGCATTACACCCCACCCCCCCTTCCTCTCTACCTGCCAGACTTATGAGTCACGTGCTGCCTCACACTTCCTGAGGGAAGTATAAGGTTGGTATATAAGGAGCCTCTGACACCACCTTCCTCTAGTGTACTTCAGACTCAGGATACAAGAAGGACCTCTGTACGTGTTGATGGTGTCCTCAGAGCGCTGAATGCGTTAGTGTTAAGCTCACTTGTCGCAAATATCATCTTTACTTATCTCAAGTTCTGAGTAGTCACTGCACACATAAATCATACAGAATTAGTACAGAATTCACACTTATATTCAAAAAAAGAAATTAACTCAAAGTTCTTACTGCTGACTGTTACAGTGCACATACGAAAATCAAAATCAAATCGTGACTTTAAAAAATCGCTCACACTAAAAAAAAAAAAAAAAAAAAAAAAAAAATTTAAATAAATGAAAATCATATCTTGTTCTAAACTTCTTTTTATTTAGCAATTTGCTCAATGAATGCTTGATGACATTATATTCACTAGCTTGGAACATTTGAATTTCAAACCGATGGTTTATTAACAAGCATTAATAATCACCTAATCGATTTTTTTTTTTTGTCATCATACGCCTGGTAGTGCTACGCAAATCAGCAGTTTGTTTATATCAGCATCAACACTTTCTCAATCACTAACTCACGGGAGAAATGCTCCACTAAACTCGGGTAAACAGAACCCGCTAAAAACTCAAATTATAATCTTAAGAGTTAAAAAATAAATAAAAGGAAAAACATGTCGATGAATCCTAACAAATATAGCCGTAAAATCCTTCGAACACAATAACTTGCCTTGAAAAATAAAACAACCGACAACACCAACAAATACAAAGATGGTGATGATAATAAAAATAATGATAATATTCACAATAATAACAATATTAGATCTATAGAAATATATATATGTAAATCTCTCGACACAAACACGTGGAAGCAACGGCTAATACTATGGCCAGTTTTCAATCCAAACAGAAATGCTCGACGCGACTCGCTAGACAACGGAGCTTTTAAATCCATATAAAAAAAACTAACCACCCCCACTGATCCACAATGTAGCCATAAGCTCCTTTAAGATGTAGTGCTCCGATGCAAAACGATGAAGGATAGAGACACCCAATTTCAGTTTTTCTTGCAGTGATAACAATTCACATCTCATCAAATACTTTTAAATACCCTCCTTAATATAAAACCTAAATCTTTAGTTAGTTGTGCAGTGACTCTTATGATGCAGAAATCAATATTTATGTCTTCTGCTTCAGCCCATCATGAGAAATACAAATCAATTCACAGGGCACAGACACAATAATGAAAAAATGATAAATATATATATATTGCTATTGTCATTTGATTTAGAAAGATATTTACCCATAAATTTCAATATTGTAATCACTTTTCCTACAGCCCTTCTGATCTACCTACTCTACCATGAGTGATGACGATTTACTGCTCTGGTGGTGGACAATGGCTCCTGGATGGTCAAGGCTGGCTTTGCCGGCGACGACGCTCCCCGAGCCGTCTTCCCCTCCATCGTCGGCCGACCTCGTCACCAGGGTGTGATGGTGGGCAAGGACGCCTACGTCGGCGACGAGGCCCAAAGCAAGCGAGGTATCCTGACTCTCAAGTACCCCATCGAGCACGGCATCATCACCAACTGGGACGACATGGAGAAGATATGGCACCACTCCTTCAACAACGAGCTCCGCGTTGCCCCTGAGGAGTCCCCCGTCCTTCTTACTGAGGCCCCCCTCAACCCCAAGGCCAACCGTGAGAAGATGACTCAGATTATGTTCGAAACCTTCAGCACCCCCGCCATGTACGTGGCCATCCAGGCCGTGCTGTCCCTGTACGCCTCTGTCCGTACCACTGGTATCGTGCTCGATACTGGAGATGGTGTCACACACACCGTCCCCATCTATGAAGGTTACTGCCTTCCCCACGCCATCCTGCGTCTCGACCTTGCAGGCCGTGACCTGACTGCGTATCTCATGAAGATCATGACTGAGCGTGGCTACTCCTTCACCACCACGGCTGAGCGAGAAATCGTTCGCGACATCAAGGAGAAGCTTTGCTATGTCGCTCTTGACTTCGAAAACGAAATGAATTTGGCTGCTGCTTCCTCCTCCCTTGAGAAGTCCTACGAGCTTCCCGATGGTCAGGTCATCACCATCGGCAACGAGCGCTTCCGCTGCCCCGAGTCCCTCTTCCAGCCTTCCTTCCTAGGTATGGAATCTGTTGGCATCCACGAGACCGTCTACAACTCCATCATGAGGTGCGACATTGATATCAGGAAGGACCTGTTTGCCAACAACGTGCTGTTTGGCGGCACCACCATGTTCCCTGGTATTGCTGACCGCATGCAGAAGGAAATTACGGCCCTGGCTCCGTCTACTATCAAGATCATGATTATTGCTCCACCTGACCGTAAATATTCCGTCTGGATTGGTGGTTCCATCCTGGCCTCTCTGTCCACTTTCCAAGCTATGTGGATTACCAAAGAGGAGTACGATGAGTCCGGTCCTGGTATTGTTCACCGCAAGTGCTTCTAAAAGATGCTTCGAGTGTTAAAGAGTTTTAAAGTAATGTTTAGTTTTCTAATAAAATAAACACCCGAATGTTGTCTATTGGGACGTCTTTTTAGGCTAGAAGAGTAACAAATATTTTTTCTTTGTATTCTACGGCATATCTACTTTAGTTTAATGATCTGAATTTTGATGTTTTGAACGCAATATTCTATCTTCACATAATGTGCGTGATTTTTCTTCAGCACCTTATAGTAAGGAAATATATACATTATTTACATAAAAAGCAGGGAGTGCTGGAGTTCAGTTTATCATTACTAAGTAAAAAAAAAAAAGTATCAACAATGAAAGTGTGAGTAAAACTAGAGAAACATTTGATAAGATTCAGTTTTTCACCACTGTTTCCTTGAAATCTACAGCTCGTCAAAATATTTTTAACGATTCATAAAAAACCTATCGATCAAATTTTCGACGGTTACAGAAGTGTCTAGTTGTACTTGCTGAAGCCAATGTTCTCTGGTGGCCCACCCATGAGCACCAAGTAAAGGTTTTTGAGCACTTAAGTCTTTCAGCCGCTGTGAACATACAAAGGTAAGCAAGTTAACTTATAATTATCTTTCTGTGCGTGGCGAAAAGCCATTGCGAACTTATCTCCATTCTATCTCTTTGCCACCCTCGTCAACCCTTCTCCTTTATTCCTTTCTTATTATTTTATTTGCTCATTCAGTGTCAGTGAGGTATATGGAGTCATAATCTTTATGAGATCGATGAGACGTTTATGAGATCAACATAAAATCTTCCTCGACAGAATTTTGATTCACTGACAGAACTGTCACTTATTTAACAGCTTTGATATCCCAGAATACTAAACACGACCACCTATTCTACTACAGATAAACAGGGGAACGAATCCCTTTAATCATGATAAACAGTGTTAAGAAATTGAGTTCATATGAAGTAGCTGAATTAATATTATTTTCATCGGAATCAAAGCAAATCTCTCTCTCTCTCTCTCTCTTCTCTCTCTCTCTCTCTCTCTCTCTCTCTCTCTCTCTCTCTCTCTCTCTCTCCTCTCTCTCTCTTTTGAGTTTACCCCATCCCCAAACACTTACCACTGCCAATGCCCATTTACGGGCAGGCTGGAGAAGAGAACCACCACAACCACCACCCCTTTCACTCTCCTACCTCCCCCTGCCCACCCACGCCCGCCTCGCCGCACCCATACACAATCTAATTCCGTCCTACCTCACGAGGGCCAGCTATCTCATATCCTTAATACGTATTCTTCCCTATTTTTTTTTTCTACAGGCTTGTTTTCACGCTGCCAACGCTGTTCACGAATATGCTATATCTTCCTAGCATGACTTTTAAGACAAAAAGTGACATGTTTGTTTGCGTCATTTCTTTAACTTGTCATGTTTGTTTTCTTTCTTTATCTTTCTAAAAATGAAGCCTTAATCTCTCTTTCCCCACTTTCCTATTTGTGTTACTTTAATCCTTACTAGTTTGAAAAATAAATAGAGTAAATAACTTCTGCATCAGGGTTTGGAAGGTTGTGGATTCCCAAATAATGTCACTGAAAACTCCAAACTTTGAAATCTATCAACCAAAAACTTTATAAAATATTTGGTCTTATAATAAATCCTTATAAATGTCCCTTCTGTGACAGAAAATACTATAAATCTCTCTCTCCTTCTCTCTCTCTCTCTCTCTCTACTCTCTCTCTTCTCTCTCTTCTCTCTCTCTCTCTCTCTCTCTCTCTCCTCTCTCTCTCTTCTCTCTCATATCTCTCTCTCTCTCTCTCTCTCCTCGTGATTCAAGCATTTGTAGTGCTTCCCTTGGACCTCTTCCGGCTCCGAGGCTCCATAAAAAACTTTGCTCATATGTAACTATGTAACAGCCGGTCATACGTTCGTGGAGGTAGTTGTGCTTCTCTATTATTCAAACCTAGATACTCATCGTTTCATCATCCATCCATTTTTATGAATAAACAGGATCCACACCTAAGAGTGACATTATGAGTCAGTATTTCACCCTCTGCTGATCATAATTTTTTCCTCTTCGTTAATTTACAACTTCAAAAAAGACCTCACAAGTTATAGGCAGTACGGTTCTGTTCCATTGGCAACTTATCGTCTTGATAATACTATACTAGTGAAGCTATACAACTTATCCCTAAAGCACCTTAACGCTGTACAAGGCTCGGGGCACAGTCAATATCTCCGTGCCCTTGAGGTTCAGGAACAAACGATCTGATGGTGGATCCTGGATAGTCCGAACTCAGATATCTTCGTGCGCGCAGCTACTCCCTGTGAAGCTAGTGATATATCTTGCTTTGGTCAAAACTAGATGGACACGATAAATGGATAGGTAAGTTGATACACAAAAATTTACTTGTATTTTAATATAAGATATCAGGAGAAAAGGTAATAAGCATAATGAGATCTAAAATAAATATGTTCTCTTACACCACCATTTGCATTTCTGGCCATCATTGTGTTGCCTCAAGAAAACCCGAAACATTCCATTACATGTCACAGCGTCTGGAGTAAGGATTCAGTCTCGACGAGTCTAACATTGACGCCACTCATACTCTCCGAGGTGCGCCCCGTTTTCTTTAACTAGTCTTGGCACAAAGCGTGGGCCGTGTTCTCCTCTCTCCACATTACATGATTTTGTTTCTTGACGTATAATTCTACCAGACATTACCAGTCTTTGTGAATTTATGTATGGCATGCGGCAGAGTTGTTTGTTACAAAACGGACCATTTTGACTCATAACAGCACAGACCGAAAAAGAATAAATATATAATTAAAAGGCGTCTTTAGAAATTATAAGAAAAGATTACCTTCATTTTCATGTTTATATACATGTGGACTTGTCACCAATCATAAAGGTCTCTATCATACAACAATATACGGCCCACACATGGCGATAATGCCACGTGGTGAATGCAATCTTTGAGCATGAATCGTGGTGCAAGGCACGTGTGAGGTGACATCACATATGCGCATGGGGAATGAATCACACATGCCAGGCTTACCAATGCCCCCCCCCCCCTACCCCCGCCACTTCTCCTTTATCAGGACAGGAAGGCAGCAATACCTCTAAGGAACCGCCCATGACAGACACCCACACGTATTATAACAGAAAGCAAAACATTAATATGTAAAGGCAGGTAGACAGTGGAATCTTAGAACACATCAGACAAAGGAGAGATAGCACATTATTTTACTCTGTTAAGTCACTCACAGGCTATTAGTGTAAGTGTGCGCCCGTGATGCTAATCTTGCAATAATCTATTATAGAACTACCGACACAATGAAAACACCTATTTTGAAATTAATTTACGTGTCTGTGTAATATATATATATATATATATATATATATATATATATATATATATATATATATATATATATCCTGGACAGTTGTTAGGGGCCCGAGATCATATGCTGAGATGTTGGCAACACTGAGTGTTTACAAGGGACCATTTAAATCCTTCATAACCCACCGAATTACCAAATTTCTTTGGATTTCTAACATTTTGGAGGCGCGGCAAACAACTATAACAGTTCCGGGATACCAAAGACAGGCCGCTATAGTCCCATTCAGACTTTTTTTCTTTTAACACTTCTCAATATTCTAAAATATCACTGCAGGCAAAGTAGTGTCATGACTACCACATAATAAAGGTGTTGTCTTCCCTCCCAACCCTTGAGACCATTGCGGGAGAAAATAGTTGCGTATTACACTAGTTGTACCCTCCCCTCTAGCCATACCGGAAGTGGGAGTTGGGTATAAAAAGGAACTTTACACCCTCTCGACTTTAGTCTTCTTGACGCTCAAGACAGGACAAGAGGAGTGCACGTGCGTATCGGGGTGGCAGTGGCAATCGGTGAGTGGGAGGGAAGGGATTGGAGGGAGGTGAAAAAGACGGGGACGAGGAAAGGAGGTTTAAGGGAAACATCATTGTTGAAAAGAGACGTAAAAGCGACCGCGACTGTATCTGAGGAAGAGGAGAGACTCAGAAAATATTTGCAATTACTTTAGTTGGAGTTTTGGCACCATATTATTTTGAGGAAGCCGTAAAAAGCGCTATCCAGGAAAAAAAGACAGGATTTTACTGATAGGGCAGTTTGTTTTCAATTCAGAATGTTATTATGTGAACAGTTGTTAATATCACATGGTTGCGAAAGGTAGTGGAATGTTGTCTCACACTACGACACACTTACTATGTATGACTGACATGGAATGATGGATCTTTTCGGATCACACGATAGATGTGACTTCAACTCACATTAATTACCAAGTTAATCCTTTCATACTAGTTCAAATTTTCAATTAAAAGTAACTGAATATCTAGAAAATATTTGACACAGGTCAAAAACTAACTCTCAAAACACTTTTCCTTGTTCATTTTTTGAAGACTTCAATGTTATTAAGTTTTTAATACATACTGCATGGAGTAAAATTCTAACTGCACATATGACATCAAATCATATACCGTCGTTACAGGTGGTATAAAGTCTCCTGCCCGGTGAAATAGTTCTACCACACAAAAAGGATTTCAGAATATAAAAAATATTATATAACCATAATATGCGGCACTCAATTTCATTTTTTTGTTCTAACAAACATTTCATTTCCAGATCCAAACTAATTCTACAATGTGTGACGACGACGTGAGTCCCCTTGTGGTCGACAATGGCTCCGGGATGGTCAAGGCTGGCTTCGCCGGCGACGACGCTCCCCGAGCCGTCTTCCCCTCCATCGTCGGCCGACCTCGTCACCAGGGTGTGATGGTGGGCATGGGTCAGAAGGACGCCTACGTCGGCGACGAGGCCCAGAGCAAGCGAGGTATCCTGACTCTCAAGTACCCCATCGAGCACGGCATCATCACCAACTGGGATGACATGGAGAAGATCTGGCACCACTCCTTCTACAACGAGCTCCGCGTTGCCCCTGAGGAGTCCCCCGTCCTTCTTACGGAGGCTCCCCTCAACCCCAAGGCCAACCGTGAGAAGATGACTCAGATTATGTTCGAAACCTTCAACACCCCCGCCATGTACGTGGCCATCCAGGCCGTGCTGTCCCTGTACGCCTCTGGCCGTACCACTGGTATCGTCTTGGACTCTGGTGACGGTGTATCCCACACCGTTCCCATATATGAAGGTTACGCTCTTCCCCACGCCATCCTCCGTCTTGACCTGGCTGGCCGTGACCTGACTGCGTATCTCATGAAGATCATGACTGAGCGCGGTTACTCTTTCACCACCACGGCTGAGCGAGAAATCGTGCGCGACATCAAGGAGAAGCTTTGCTATGTCGCTCTTGACTTCGAGAGCGAGATGAATATTGCTGCTGCCTCCTCCTCCCTGGAGAAGTCCTACGAGCTTCCCGACGGTCAGGTCATCACAATTGGTAATGAACGTTTCCGTGCTCCAGAGTCTCTCTTCCAGCCTTCCTTCCTGGGTATGGAATCTGTCGGCATCCACGAGACCGTCTACAACTCCATCATGAGGTGCGACATTGACATAAGAAAAGATCTTTTTGCAAATAATGTCATGTCTGGCGGCACCACCATGTACCCTGGTATTGCTGACCGCATGCAGAAGGAGATCACTTCCCTGGCTCCCTCCACTATCAAGATCAAGATCATTGCTCCTCCTGAGCGCAAATACTCCGTGTGGATCGGCGGTTCCATCCTTGCCTCTCTGTCCACCTTCCAGTCTATGTGGATCACCAAGGAAGAGTACGACGAGTCCGGACCAGGCATTGTTCACCGAAAATGCTTCTAATTCTGTTTTTTTCGTTCGAAATAATATTCAAAATAGTATTTTTGTACCAAACAAATGAGAAATTTACTATGCACTATCTTTTTTCTCTACAATACACTTATGATACATGAACGTGCATTCCTTTCCTGTATTTTGAAAATAAAACTATCTTTCTATACTCAATTGTTGTTGCCTATAATCCGGTTAATGAAAGTTATAATGGTAACGTTAATGATGAAAAAAAAAATTACACACATAAGGCCTTCTAAACACGTGGGGTGGTAAAAAAAAAACCCACAGAGTAGCTCACTCAAAAAATTACCCGATATAACTTGTAGTTTACACATTCAAATATACAATTATATCAATAAAGATTATGATAAAAAAAAATAATAATAATCATGATAATTATCACTATTCCAACTTCTATTATCATTATCATAATTATACAGTGTTTTCATAAATAACATACTTCCCCACAAGATTCTTTTCTCAAGCTAATTCACACACTCACCTTGCCTAGTACAATTTTTTTTATCCCGCGCGATGCAAACAGCCCTGGCTTCCGACCCCTTGTTACGTAGGCTACTGTGTGATGCTAGCTTCTAGAAATGGCCTGATCTTACCCTATACTAATGTAAGTCTGAGGAAAGTTTCACTGGCTACTCTGTGTTGAAAAGGTGCAGAACCTAAACTTACAACCATATGCTGTTTCAGGTCAAAATATCATCGCCCTGCTTTACACTTCATCATATATATAGAAGACCCAATAGACTGCCCTTATTCATCCAATTATAATCAAAAACTACATTTATCATCGCTCATACGCATGCCAAAATCTACGCGTAGGTTCACATACTTAAATTAAGTATAGTGTATCTTTAATATCTTAACCTTTTCCAGTTTTCTCAAGCATAAGGCAAAACAGAAAGCATATTCAACGTATGAATCTAATGCAGAAAATGCCAGAATAATCTGGAGCCTTTACTATCGCTCCTCCCTCGAACCTGAGCCCCTCCCCAGCCAATTATAACGTGTGCCTGCGCTCAGCCATGCCCGATATGTAAATAGTATTTCCGAGGCAATACAGGGCCAGGGTGGAAATAGCCGCGGCGGGGGAGGTTGCGGCGGCTAGGATGTGCCCTCCTGTAATGTCAACAGTCTGGCCGCGCGCTCCCTTTCCCATTCCCCTTACCTATGATTTCCCTCGTTCCCCTCCATCCTGTCTGCCGCCCGACACACCCACTTTTTTTTTTCTCTCTCTCTCTCTCTCTCTCTCTCTCTCTCTCTCTCTCTCTCTCTCTCTCTGATGGTAATGTTCTCCCGTCAAGACAAATAAATGGTCTTTTCAGTAAACTTACACTACAGTTATTTGCATTTTGCTTTCTCTCTTTTCGAGACAACTGAAGGGGTTAAGTTACACGGGGCTTTAAATAACCCTGGACGAAGGCACTTATACCTGTACCGTGAGCTATCGCATTTTCTCCTAACCGACAAGACCACTTCCCCCTATCAAAAGTCCTACACACCCAGCTGGTCTCGACTCCTGCCACCAGCCCACCAGCCCGATATGGCTCCCACTCACTCTACCTACCACTCCTTTTTTTCCTCCTTTTCCCTCAAGCCACACCCACGCTATATTGCGAGTGCTCCTCCAGCAGCCTTAGTCTCGACTGGCATTAAAATTATATACGTGTATGATCATAATAGGATATTCGACATAATTCCACGAAGTTCTTTAGCGCTCAATCGTAGACAGTGGTATGTTTATTTCCCTTTCGTACTCCTAGGTATGGACTTTTGAGTGAGGCAGCAGAAGGCAGACAAATCAATAGATGAAGGGATTGCAACGTATGTAAACACAAAGAGCATGACATGATGACACACTGTCGTTATGCTATTATAGAACAAACCAGAGAATACAACAACAAAAATTTAGTTCCTCACAATAGACGCGCCAATTATGAAGTGGTATACAGCAGATAACATGTCTTATTTCTCCTCATTTGGGCATACATGTGATTTGAGAAGACAGATACTGCTAGACAAAAAACATGACGCAACGAAAAAACCTTGAACCCTTGAGTGATTAGAAGAGCGCGAGACGACTGTAGCACACTGGTCTTTGTCTCACTAAACACAAAGAGGTGTAGCCCAGATGAGAAATCCGATTACCTAAGCACCACAAACCATTTTCTTCAGTTTTTCTTCTATTCTACTATTCCTTTCAACTATTAAGTTCCTTGGTAACCAACAACCATCAACCAGAATTGTAAATTTTTACTCACTTTTTTTCCTATTATATTCTAGCTCTCCTAGTATAGTATAGTATAGTAAGTATAGTAATCTACACCCCTTCACTTCTTCAATCCTTTACCTGCGCATTCACTACAACACTGTGACGCTGAACATATCCCAGAAGAATTATCTCGGTGACTCAGTCTAGCGTTTTACCTATCAATCATAACGACGTGCCAAATGTACCCATTGGGTATTCTGCATCAAACTATTTCATTCCTTCAAAACTCTTTCAATGATGGCAAGGTTGTTTTTTTCCCCAGACGCCAATTTTTTTTTTCTTTTGGGGGGGGGGTAGTCTTATCTTCCTTTCTAATTCTGAAACTAATGAAGGAGAAAAACTGTATTGTGCTGAATGATATAAATTCTTTTTTTTACCCGCTTATATGGCTACTTCCAAAACAATAATCCATACAAAAATATAGTTCAGGCAAAAATACCAGTTTTAAGGAAAGACTAAATATAAACAAAGTTTGTATGCGAGTTACTGGCATAATGTCTTTTTTTGTTACAAGGTATCCACTAGGTAAGGGAAGTGAGATGCCAATGGTAATTTTTTACACTGAATTAGCTTGTTGTGCGTTATTTTCGAGGGGTCGCGCATGTATATAAGCAGACGTAAGAGTGAAGCAGCCCTTAGTCTCGTGCGGACTCAGGGTACTAGCAACAGTGTACGTAGGTGGTTCTTATTCACATCTCGGCTGCTGAGTAAAATGCTGTGCTATCATAAACCTTAAGAGACAAGTTTTCCGTATTGTATCCCCGTCTGTGGACTAAATTCGGCAATTTGATTACTAAAAATTTTAAATTACGCTTACGCAAAACGCGAACGTTGTGTTAACCATATTTCTTGCCAAATCATTGAAAGTCTGCACTGATTCAATATATGATACTGACGAGATATTTATTGAACACTAGTGATTACATAGTCCACAGTCACCATATAGTTGCAGTCACAGAGCATGAACCCTGAAATCAGCTTGCAGTGAGCCATGTACGAAAACTGTTGACTCATTTTACTGTTCACGCGATATAATTATTTTCTTGCCCTTTGTCAACAGGACAGTGTGGCAATCCTGGCCTCCCTCGTTGCCATGCCAACACTTGCACTTGCTATCATCTTTTGTATGGTGAATATTCATATCATGAACTATATAAATACGATGCAGTCAAATTTTTCCTAAAAATTTCCATTTGAGTCATCACTAAAACAACTACGCGTTCTACAGTAATCAGTAAAACATAGAAGCTAAGTTTTGAAAGTGATGCATGCTCAGCGGCAGTGAGCCACCCTGTCACAGTGGCAACTAAGGAAAACGGATGGTGTGCCTAGCAGGATACTTGAGTCTACCACATCGTTGTCAACACCTAACTCGAAATATTAGCTTATAGCGTATTTATCTTTGCAGATCCAAATAGAACAAGAAGACATCGACCATGTGCGACGACGATGCTTGTGCCCTTGTGGTCGACAACGGCTCCGGGATGGTCAAGGCTGGCTTCGCTGGCGACGACGCTCCCCGAGCCGTCTTCCCCTCCATCGTCGGCCGACCTCGTCACCAGGGTGTGATGGTCGGAATGGGTCAGAAGGACGCCTATGTCGGTGACGAGGCCCAGAGCAAGCGAGGTATCCTGACTCTCAAGTACCCCATCGAGCACGGCATCATCACTAACTGGGACGACATGGAGAAGATCTGGCACCACTCCTTCTACAACGAACTCCGCGTTGCCCCTGAGGAGTCCCCCGTCCTTCTTACGGAGGCTCCCCTCAACCCCAAGGCCAACCGTGAGAAGATGACACAGATCATGTTCGAAACCTTCAACACCCCCGCCATGTACGTGGCCATCCAGGCCGTGCTGTCCCTGTACGCCTCTGGCCGTACCACTGGTATCGTCTTGGACTCTGGTGACGGTGTATCTCACACTGTTCCCATTTATGAAGGTTACGCCCTTCCTCACGCCATCCTGCGTCTCGACCTGGCTGGCCGTGACCTAACTGCGTATCTTATGAAGATCATGACTGAGCGTGGCTACTCCTTCACCACCACGGCTGAGCGAGAAATCGTTCGCGACATTAAGGAGAAGCTTTGCTATGTCGCTCTTGACTTCGAGAGTGAGATGAACGTGGCTGCTGCCTCCTCCTCCCTGGAAAAGTCCTACGAACTGCCCGACGGTCAAGTCATCACCATCGGCAATGAGCGATTCCGTGCACCCGAATCCTTATTTCAGCCTTCCTTTCTGGGTATGGAATCTGTCGGCATCCATGAGACCGTCTACAACTCCATCATGAGGTGCGACATTGACATAAGAAAAGATTTATTTGCTAATAATGTTATGTCTGGCGGCACCACCATGTACCCTGGTATTGCTGACCGCATGCAGAAGGAAATCACTAACTTGGCTCCCTCCACTATCAAAATCAAGATCATTGCTCCACCTGAGCGCAAATACTCCGTGTGGATCGGTGGATCCATCCTTGCCTCTCTCTCCACCTTCCAAGCTATGTGGATCACCAAAGAGGAGTATGACGAGTCAGGGCCAGGCATTGTCCACCGCAAGTGCTTCTAAAAAAAAACTATAAAAAAAAAACAAAGCACCCTATATCATAATATATTTTTTAAGAAATTTATATATTTTCAAAATATACAAATTCACCTATATATTACTTTTTGCGTATGTTTTACAGGCGATAAGGATTCCAGATGTCATGATGAGATGCACGTAGTTAGCAAAAGCCACATCCTTGGCTCCTCAATCTTTGTTTTGATGATCTCTTCACGAAACAAACATCATGGACCTACACTGATATGTACCTCTTTTATAATATTTTCTGAATAAATACGCTTTACCTTAAGTGTTTGATATTATTAGAAAATCAAAGTATAGAAAAACGCTTGCAAGGATTCCCCTAGAAAGCAGGTTTGTAAAACGTATCATGCAAAGGCGTCACTCAGCCGACAAATGATAACAGAAATTCCACCCTTCTACATAATTCATTCATTCTTCGCACTAACATTTCAGTCATACCTCATAGCAATCACACTCCAATTCATGTTTCAATAATGAGTGAATAATGAATAATGAATGAATGATGAATAATTGAGCTGGTGAATCCAGTAAACGAGCAACACTAATTTTAGTAAATAACAGGTTTATAGCACATCTGTATAATGTATCTTATCCCTTGTTGCAGCAAAAAATAAAAATGAATACATCGATTTAACATGTTCAATCAAATTCCTATTACTGCAACGCCACACAGGTACTTTCCAGTCTGACAAAGACCTGTCAACGAACAACTAGGCATAAAAAATGGATACAGGTGAGGATTATACCCACGTCCTCCCAAGCTCCCAACGACAAAAAACTGCTTTCGCTACCCAATCCTTCTTTGCCAACAATCCCTCCTCTCCTTACACTTCCCCTCACCTGACTCCACCCACCTCTTGGCTATTTTCTCTTCCCTCTTATCGACGTCGCCCCCATGATGCTAACCCACTTTCCCATGTTACCGGCGCCCTATGTTCTGATGTGCAGGTATTGTTGCTATTGAGAAGTTTGCGTCTTATTTCCAGCTTTAAGTAGATCACTAGTTTATTAAGAAAGTATGTACACGAGATTGAAAGAAGATGAGACTCTCCCTCTTCTCTCTACCATCCTTTGAAACCTTGAGGTGCTATTGAGTAACAAAGCTCAAGAAAGCTGGAACAAACTACCAGACTATCAAATACTTGGTAAACAAATACAGACGCCTCTCGTACGAACACTTAGTACAGAATCATTCGTCTCTCTTCCTGTCTCTCATTAATTAAGGGCGTGTAAGGGAAAGTCTATTTTTGGTGGTATGTAGCCTTCCTTACCCTCGGTTGTACTTATAAGGAAGCGCCCCAGACCAAGAAAGGTGCACAGTCGCTCGCTAGGTGTGTGTGTGTGACAGTCTTTAACCACTAAACGAGCATGCTTACTGCGTGCGTGCGTGCGTGCGTGCGTGCGTGCGTGCTGCGTGTGGCGTGCGGTGGTGGTGGTGGTGTGTGTGTGTGTGTGTGTGTGTGTGTGTGTTTTGGGCAGGTAGAGTGAAGCTATAGACATTTTACTTTTTTCTTACGTAAGGGAAAACTCTTTAAATTGGGGTAAGGACATTAATACCTCCAACCTTTCACAGGATTCAACGTAGACAAGCGAACAACTTGTCTTTTACTTTTTCTTACTGAGGAAGATTTAATCATACTTTCTTAAGATGTTTCACCTATGTCTGCCTATACGTCAGGTGCGTATTTGAGATTATAACGCAACTATAAATGTATCGGCCATCTTTCATTCCTCTATATAACATTACATATAATTTCAACATCTATGTAAATGAGAGCTATGGAAACTTACAACAGGACGTAACCTTAACAAAGTACTACGTGGTGTTCCGAGGCATTACGGAAGGCAAGACAGAAAATGTATGGCAGCTGTGTTTACAAATATGTCAAACACGCGAGTGTATATTTAGCACGTCGCTCTATATGCCCAAATATGGTGATCGTGTGCGGCGTAGTTGTGGGAAGAGTCGACTACCTTGTTATGTAGTACCTGTTGAGAACGCTGTCTGGCTTATAGGCAGTGGCGTACTCAGAAAATTGAAAAGTGTGGGGGGGGCCATATATATATATATATATATATATATATATATATATATATATATATATATATATATTAATCTATATATATATATATATATATATATTAATATATATATATATATATATATATATCTATATATATCTATATATATATATATATATATATATATATATATATATATATAATATATATATATATATATATATATATATATATATATATATATATACAGTGGCGTACCGAGGGGGGGGGGGCATGGCCGCATGCCCCCCTCTTTTGCAAAGAAAAAAATATAAGATAGATAGATAGATAGAGAGATAGATAGAGATAGAGATAGATAGATAGATAGATAGATAGATAGATAGATATAGATAGATAGATAATAGAATTTTTTTTCTTCAAAAAATATATAATATATTAAATTTTTATTTATTTTTTATTTATATATATTATATATATATATATATATATATATATATATATATATATATATATATATATATATATATATAATATATATATATGCGGTATATATATATATATAATATATATATATATATATATATATTAGGGTACGCCGTATAACAAAAATTCTTTTTCTCAACTTTGGCATGCCAATTTCCTATGTAAAATGGAATTCTAAGACGATTTTATCTATTTCCATTTTTGCATTTGAGCAATTCTTACTATGCAAAATCGCACTTTTATATTGCACCCTTATCGAATAATGCTTAAATGAGTACGCAGTGTCCGGTTGGTCCTGTGTATTGCATCATGCACAATAGGATTTCCAAATGACTAGCGTGGTAAGCTCTTTCTGATCAGTTGGTTCATCAGGCACTACATCACAGTGTCACAGCCTCTACGTTGGCCTAGAACGTGTCCATCATGTCCTTCTTAGACCTGAAGCAGGGCATGGTCTCCCGGTGGTGGGCCCGAGCCCGGATGAACCCGTCTCTGGCCTGCTGCCCCACCACTGCTGCCGCAGCCTCTGTCACCTGCTTCACGACTCTTTCGGTACTCTGAGTGTGGATAGAGAACTCCGGAACCTCGTACGGCTTGACCAGGATCTCCTGGATTGATCCCCGGACAGTGAACAGGTGAATGCCGGCTCGTGCACCTGGCCAGGCTGCCAGCTGATCAGTGTCTGCAAGCTGGTGGCTGACAAGTTCAGCTTGGGTGTGATGCGAGGTCTTACACTGGTGTCCCCATACTCCTCGCCAGCCCTCAGCTCAAAATCTGCACGGCGAAGTACTCTGAGTCAGGTGTCTGTCAAGCTGACCTGGCTGGATCAATGTGAGTGCCGTCTCTAGCGGGTGAACTTGGCGAGAGTTTCACTGAGCGTACTGAACCANATATATATTATGATATCCTGATATTGAATTAATACTTATATATTATATATATATAATATTAATATATATATATATATTATATAGTCCTACAGTGTTAGGGCCCGAGATCATATGCTGAGATGTTGGCAACACTGATGTTTACAAGGGACCATTTAAATCCTTCATAACCCACCGAATTACCAATTTCTTTGGATTTCTAACATTTTGGAGGCGCGGCAAACAACTATAACAGTTTCCGGGATACCAAAGACAGGCCGCTATAGTCCCATTCAGACTTTTTTTCTTTTTAACACTTCTCAATATTCTAAAATATCACTGCAGGCAAAGTAGTGTCATGACTACCACATAATAAAGGTGTTGTCTTCCCTCCCAACCCTTGAGACCATTGCGGGAGAAAATAGTTGCGTATTACACTAGTTGTACCCTCCCCTCTAGCCATACCGGAAGTGGGAGTTGGGTATAAAAAGGAACTTTACACCCTCTCGACTTTAGTCTTCTTGACGCTCAAGACAGGACAAGAGGAGTGCACGTGCGTATCGGGGTGGCAGTGGCAATCGGTGAGTGGGAGGGGAAGGGATTGGAGGGAGGTGAAAAGACGGGGACGAGGAAAGGAGGTTTAAGGGAAACATCATTGTTGAAAAGAGACGTAAAAGCGACCGCGACTGTATCTGAGGAAGAGGAGAGACTCAGAAATATTTGCAATTACTTTAGTTGGAGTTTTGGCACCATATTATTTTGAGGAAGCCGTAAAAGCGCTATCCAGGAAAAAAAAGACAGGGATTTTACTGATAGGGCAGTTTGTTTTCATTCAGAATGTTATTATGTGAACAGTTGTTAATATCACATGGTTGCGAAAGGTAGTGGAATGTTGTCTCCCACTACGACACACTTACTATGTTATGACTGACATGGAATGATGGATCTTTTCGGATCACACGATAGATGTGACTTCAACTCACATAAATTACCAAGTTAATCCTTTCATACTAGTTCAAATTTCAATTAAAAGTAACTGAATATCTAGAAAATATTTGACACAGGTCAAAACTAACTCTCAAAACACTTTTCCTTGTTCATTTTTTGAAGACTTCAATGTTATTAGTTTTTAATACATACTGCATGGAGTAAATTCTAACTGCACATATGACATCAAATCATATACCGTCGTTACAGGTGGTATAAAGTCTCCTGCCCGGTGAAATAGTTCTAACCACACAAAAAGGATTTCAGAATATAAAAAATATTATATAACCATAATATGCGGCACTCAATTTCATTTTTTTGTTCTAACAAACATTTCATTTCCAGATCCAAACTAATTCTACAATGTGTGACGACGACGTGAGTCCCCTTGTGGTCGACAATGGCTCCGGGATGGTCAAGGCTGGCTTCGCCGGCGACGACGCTCCCGAGCCGTCTTCCCCTCCATCGTCGGCCGACCTCGTCACCAGGGTGTGATGGTGGGCATGGGTCAGAAGGACGCCTACGTCGGCGACGAGGCCCAGAGCAAGCGAGGTATCCTGACTCTCAAGTACCCCATCGAGCACGGCATCATCACCACTGGGATGACATGGAGAAGATCTGGCACCACTCCTTCTACAACGAGCTCCGCGTTGCCCCTGAGGAGTCCCCCGTCCTTCTTACTGGAGGCTCCCCTCAACCCCAAGGCCAACCGTGAGAAGATGACTCAGATTATGTTCGAAACCTTCAACACCCCCGCCATGTACGTGGCCATCCAGGCCGTGCTGTCCCTGTACGCCTCTGGCCGTACCACTGGTATCGTCTTGGACTCTGGTGACGGTGTATCCACACACGTTCCCATATATGAAGGTTACGCTCTTCCCCACGCCATCCTCCGTCTTGACCTGGCTGGCCGTGACCTGACTGCGTATCTCATGAAGATCATGACTGAGCGCGGTTACTCTTTCACCACCACGGCTGAGCGAGAAATCGTGCGCGACATCAAGGAGAAGCTTTGCTATGTCGCTCTTGACTTCGAGAGCGAGATGAATATTGCTGCTGCCTCCTCCTCCCTGGAGAAGTCCTACGAGCTTCCGACGGTCAGGTCATCACAATTGGTAATGAACGTTTCCGTGCTCCAGAGTCTCTCTTCCAGCCTTCCTTCCTGGGTATGGAATCTGTCGGCATCCACGAGACCGTCTACAACTCCATCATGAGGTGCGACATTGACATAAGAAAAGATCTTTTTGCAAATAATGTCATGTCTGGCGGCACCACCATGTACCCTGGTATTGCTGACCGCATGCAGAAGGAGATCACTTCCCTGGCTCCCTCCACTATCAAGATCAAGATCATTGCTCCTCCTGAGCGCAAATACTCCGTGTGGATCGGCGGTTCCATCCTTGCCTCTCTGTCCACCTTCCAGTCTATGTGGATCACCAAGGAAGAGTACGACGAGTCCGGACCAGGCATTGTTTCACCGAAAATGCTTCTAATTCTGTTTTTTTCGTTCGAAATAATATTCAAAATAGTATTTTTTGTACCAAACAATGAGAAATTTACTATGCACTATCTTTTTTCTCTACAATACACTTATGATACATGAACGTGCATTCCTTTCCTGTATTTTGAAAATAAAACTATCTTTCTATACTCAATTGTTGTTGCCTATAATCCGGTTAATGAAAGTTATAATGGTAACGTTAATGATGAAAAAAAAAATTACACACATAAGGCCTTCTAAACACGTGGGGTGGTAAAAAAAAACCCACAGAGTAGCTCACTCAAAAATTACCCGATATAACTTGTAGTTTACACATTCAAATATACAATTATATCAATAAAGATTATGATAAAAAAAAAAATAATAATCATGATAATTATCACTATTCCAACTTCTATTATCATTATCATAATTATACAGTGTTTTCATAAATAACATACTTCCCCACAAGATTCTTTTCTCAAGCTAATTCACACACTCACCTTGCCTAGTACAATTTTTTTTATCCCGCGCGATGCAAACAGCCCTGGCTTCCGACCCCTTGTTACGTAGGCTACTGTGTGATGCTAGCTTCTAGAAATGGCCTGATCTTACCCTATACTAATGTAAGTCTGAGGAAAGTTTCACTGGCTACTCTGTGTTGAAAAGGTGCAGAACCTAAACTTACAACCATATGCTGTTTCAGGTCAAATATCATCGCCCTGCTTTACACTTCATCATATATATAGAAGACCCAATAGACTGCCCTTATTCATCCCATTATAATCAAAAACTACATTTATCATCGCTCATACGCATGCCAAAATCTACGCGTAGGTTCACATACTTAAATTAAGTATAGTGTATCTTTAATATCTTAACATTTTCCAGTTTTCTCAAGCATAGGCAAAACAGAAAGCATATTCAACGTATGAATCTAATGCAGAAATGCCAGAATAATCTGGAGCCTTTACTATCGCTCCTCCCTCGAACCTGAGCCCCTCCCCAGCCAATTATAACGTGTGCCTGCGCTCAGCCATGCCCGATATGTAAATAGTATTTCCGAGGCAATACAGGGCCAGGGTGGAAATAGCCGCGGCGGGGGAGGTTGCGGCGGCTAGGATGTGCCCTCCTGTAATGTCAACAGTCTGGCCGCGCGCTCCCTTTCCCCATTCCCCTTACCTATGATTTCCCTCGTTCCCCTCCATCCTGTCTGCCGCCCCGACACACCCACTTTTTTTTTTTCTCTCTCTCTCTCTTCTCTCTCCTCTCTCTGATGGTAATGTTCTCCCGTCAAGACAAATAATGGTCTTTTCAGTAAACTTACACTACAGTTATTTGCATTTTGCTTTCTCTCTTTTCGAGACAACTGAAGGGTTAAGTTACACGGGGCTTTAAATAACCCTGGACGAAGGCACTTATACCTGTACCGTGAGCTATCGCATTTTCTCCTAACCGACAAGACCACTTCCCCCTATCAAAAGTCCTACACACCCAGCTGGTCTCGACTCCTGCCACCAGCCCACCAGCCCGATATGGCTCCCTACTCACTCTACCTACCACTCCTTTTTTTCCTCCTTTTCCCTCAAGCCACACCCACGCTATATTGCGAGTGCTCCTCCAGCAGCCTTAGTCTCGACTGGCATTAAAATTATATACGTGTATGATCATAATAGGATATTCGACATAATTCCACGAAGTTCTTTAGCGCTCAAACGTAGACAGTGGTATGTTTATTTTCCCTTTCGTACTCCTAGGTATGGACTTTTGAGTGAGGCAGCAGAAGGCAGACAAATCAATAGATGAAGGGATTGCAACGTATGTAAACACAAAGAGCATGACATGATGACACACTGTCGTTATGCTATTAATAAACAAAACCAAGAGAATACACAACAAAAATTTAGTTCCTCACAATAGACGCGCCAATTATGAAGTGGTATACAGCAGATAACATGTCTTATTTCTCCTCATTTGGGCATACATGTGATTTGAGAAGACAGATACTGCTAGACAAAAACATGACGCACGAAAAAAACCTTGAACCCTTGAGTGATTAGAAGAGCGCGAGACGACTGTAGCACACTGGTCTTTGTCTCACTAAACACAAAGAGGTGTAGCCCAGATGAGAAATCCGATTACCTAAGCACCACAAACCATTTTCTTCAGTTTTTCTTCTATTCTACTATTCCTTTCAACTATTAAGTTCCTTGGTAACCAACAACCATCAAACCCGAATTGTAAATTTTTACTCACTTTTTTTCCTATTATATTCTAGCTCTCCTAGTATAGTATAGTATAGTAAGTATAGTAATCTACACCCCTTCACTTCTTCAATCCTTTACCTGCGCATTCACTACAACACTGTGACGCTGAACATATCCCAGAAGAATTATCTCGGTGACTCAGTCTAGCGTTTTACCTATCAATCATAACGACGTGCCAATGTACCCATTGGGTATTCTGCATCAAACTATTTCATTCCTTCAAAACTCTTTCAATGATGGCAAGGTTGTTTTTTTCCCCAGACGCCAATTTTTTTTTTCTTTTGGGGGGGGGTAGTCTTATCTTCCTTTCTAATTCTGAAACTAATGAAGGAGAAAAACTGTATTGTGCTGAATGATATAAAATTCTTTTTTTTACCCGCTTATATGGCTACTTCCAAAAAAATAATCCATACAAAAATATAGTTTCAGGCAAAAATACCAGTTTTAAGGAAAGACTAAATATAAACAAAGTTTGTATGCGAGTTACTGGCATAATGTCTTTTTTTGTTACAAGGTATCCACTAGGTAAGGGGAAGTGAGATGCCAATGGTAATTTTTTTTACACTGAATTAGCTTGTTGTGCGTTATTTTCGAGGGGTCGCGCATGTATATAAGCAGACGTAAGAGTGAAGCACCCTTAGTCTCGTGCGGACTCAGGGTACTAGCAACCAGTGTACGTAGGTGGTTCTTATTCACATCTCGGCTGCTGAGTAAAATGCTGTGCTATCATAAACCTTAAGAGACAAGTTTTTCCGTATTGTATCCCCGTCTGTGGACTAAATTCGGCAATTTGATTACTAAAATTTTTAAATTACGCTTACGCAAAACGCGAACGTTGTGTTAACCCATATTTTCTTGCCAATCATTGAAAGTCTGCACTGATTCAAATTTTGATACTGACGAGATATTTATTGAACACTAGTGATTACATAGTCCACAGTCACCATATAGTTGCGTCACAGAGCATGAACCCTGAATATCTAGCTTGCAGTGAGCCATGTACGAAAACTGTTGACTCATTTTACTGATCACGCGATATAATTATTTTCTTGCCCTTTGTCAACAGGACAGTGTGGCAATCCTGGCCTCCCTCGTTGCCATGCCAACACTTGCACTTGCTATCATCTTTTGTATGGTGAATATTCATATCATGAACTATATAAATACGATGCAGTCAAATTTTTCCTAAAAATTTTCCATTTGAGTCATCACTAAAACAACTACGCTTTTCTACATAATCAGTAAAACATAGAAGCTAAGTTTTGAAATGATGCATGCTCAGCGGCAGTGAGCCACCCTGTCACAGTGGCAACTAAGGAAAACGGATGGTGGTGCCTAGCAGGATACTTGAGTCTACCACATCGTTGTCAACACCTAACTCGAAATATTAGCTTATAGCGTATTTATCTTTGCAGATCCAAATAGAACAAGAAGACATCGACCATGTGCGACGACGATGCTTGTGCCCTTGTGGTCGACAACGGCTCCGGGATGGTCAAGGCTGGCTTCGCTGGCGACGACGCCCCCCGAGCCCCTCTTCCCCTCCATCGTCGGCCGACCTCGTCACCAGGGTGTGATGGTCGGAATGGGTCAGAAGGACGCCCACGTCGGTGACGAGGCCCAGAGCAAGCGAGGTATCCTGACTCTCAAGTACCCCATCGAGCACGGCATCATCACTACTGGGACGACATGGAGAAGATCTGGCACCACTCCTTCTACAACGAACTCCGCGTTGCCCCTGAGAGTCCCCCGTCCTTCTTACGGAGGCTCCCCTCAACCCCAAGGCCAACCGTGAGAAGATGACACAGATCATGTTCGAAACCTTCAACACCCCGCCATGTACGTGGCCATCCAGGCCGTGCTGTCCCTGTACGCCTCTGGCCGTACCACTGGTATCGTCTTGGACTCTGGTGACGGTGTATCTCACACTGTTCCCATTTATGAAGGTTACGCCCTTCCTCACGCCATCCTGCGTCTCGACCTGGCTGGCCGTGACCTAACTGCGTATCTTATGAAGATCATGACTGAGCGTGGCTACTCCTTCACCACCACGGCTGAGCGAGAAATCGTTCGCGACATTAAGGAGAAGCTTTGCTATGTCGCTCTTGACTTCGAGAGTGAGATGAACGTGGCTGCTGCCTCCTCCTCCCTGGAAAAGTCCTACGAACTGCCCGACGGTCAAGTCATCACCATCGGCAAAGAGCGATTCCGTGCACCCGAATCCTTATTTTCAGCCTTCCTTTCTGGGTATGGAATCTGTCGGCATCCATGAGACCGTCTACAACTCCATCATGAGGTGCGACATTGACATAAGAAAGATTTATTTGCTAATAATGTTATGTCTGGGCGGCACCACCATGTACCCTGGTATTGCTGACCGCATGCAGAAGGAAATCACTAACTTGGCTCCCTCCACTATCAAAATCAAGATCATTGCTCCACCTGAGCGCAAATACTCCGTGTGGATCGGTGGATCCATCCTTGCCTCTCTCTCCACCTTCCAAGCTATGTGGATCACCAAAGAGGAGTATGACGAGTCAGGGCCAGGCATTGTCCCCCCGCAAGTGCTTCTAAAAAAAAACTATAAAAAAAAAACAAAGCACCCTATATCATAATATATTTTTTAAGAATTTATATATTTTCAAAAAATACAAATTCACCTTTTATTTACTTTTTGCGTATGTTTTTACAGGCGATAAGGATTCCAGATGTCATGATGAGATGCACGTAGTTAGCAAAAGCCACATCCTTGGCTCCTCAATCTTTGTTTTGATGATCTCTTCACGAAACAAACATCATGGACCTACACTGATATGTACCTCTTTTATAATATTTTCTGAATAAATACGCTTTACCTTAAGTGTTTGATATTATTAGAAAATCAAAGTATAGAAAAACGCTTGCAAGGATTCCCCTAGAAAGCAGTTTGTAAAACGTATCATGCAAAGGCGTCACTCAGCCGACAAATGATAACAGAAATTCCACCCTTCTACATAATTCATTCATTCTTCGCACTAACATTTCAGTCATACCTCATAGCAATCACACTCCAATTCATGTTTCAATAATGAGTGAATAATGAATAATGAATAAATGATGAATAATTGAACTGGTAAAACCCAGTAAACGAGCAACACTAATTTTAGTAAATAACAGGTTTATAGCACATCTGTATAATGTATCTTATCCCTTGTTGCAGCAAAAAATAAAATGAATACATCGATTTAACATGTTCAATCAAATTCCTATTACTGCAACGCCACACAGGTACTTTCCAGTCTGACAAAGACCTGTCAACGAACAACTAGGCATAAAAAATGGATACAGGTGAGGATTATACCCACGTCCTCCCAGGCTCCCAACGACAAAAAATGCTTTCGCTCCCCAAATCCTTCTTTGCCAACAATCCCTCCTCTCCTTACACTTCCCCTAAACCTGACTCCACCCACCTCTTGGCTATTTTCCCCTTTTCCCTCTTATCGACGTCGCCCCCATGACGCTAACCCACTTTCCCATGTTACCGGCGCCCTATGTTCTGATGTGGGAGGTATTGTTGCTATTGAGAAGTTTTGCGTCTTATTTCCAGCTTTAAGTAGATCACTAGTTTTATTAGAAGTATGTAAAACGAGATTGAAAGAAGATGAGACTCTCCCTCTTCTCTCTACCATCCTTTGAAACCTTGAGGTGCTATTGAGTAACAAAGCTCAAGAAAGCTGGAACAAACTACCAGACTATCAAATACTTGGTAAACAAATACAGACGCCTCTCGTACGAACACTTAGTACAGAATCATTCGTCTCTCTTCCTGTCTCTCATTAATTAAGGGCGTGTAGGGAGTCTATTTTTGGTGGTATGTAGCCTTCCTTACCCTCGGTTTTTACTTATAAGGAAGCGCCACAGACCAAGAAAGGTGCACAGTCGCTCGCTAGGTGTGTGTGTGTGACAGTCTTTAAACCACTAAACGAGCATGCTTACTGCGTGCGGCGTGCGTGCGTGCGTGCGTGCGTGCGTGGTGGGTTGGTGCGTGCGTGCGTGTGTGTGTGTGTGTGTGTGTGTGTGTGTGTGTGTTTGGGGCAGGTAGAGTGAAGCTATAGACATTTTACTTTTTTCTTACGTAAGGGAAAACTCTTTAAATTGGGGTAAGGACATTAATACCTCCAACCTTTCACAGGATTCAACGTAGACAAGGGCGAACAACTTGTCTTTTACTTTTTCTTACTGAGGAAGATTTAATCATACTTTCTTAAGATTTTTTCACCTATTTCTGCCTATACGTCAGGGGGCGTATTTGAGATTATAACGCAACTATAAATGTATCGCCATCTTTCATTCCTCTATATAACATTACATATAATTTCAACATCTATGTAAATGAGAGCTATGGAAACTTACAACAGGACGTAACCTTAACAAAGTACTACGTGGTTTTCCCAGGCATTACGGAAGGAAAGACAGAAAATGTGTGGCAGCTGTGTTTACAATATGTCAAACACGCGAGTGTATATTTAGCACGTCGCTCTATATGACCAAATATGGTGATCGTGTGCGGCGTAGTTTGTGGGAAGAGTCGAACTACCTTGTTATGTAGTACCTGTTGAGAACGCTGGGCCCGGCTTATAAGCAGTGGCGTACTCCCGAAAATTGAAAAGTGTGGGGGGGGCCAATAAAATATATATATTATATATATATATATATATATATATAATATATATAACATTATATAAAAATATTAATAAAATTTATTATATATATATATATAAATATATTATATGATATTATAATTATATATATATATAATTTTAATATATATATATATATTAAAATCTATATATATATATAATATATATATATATATTTTACAGTGGCGTACCGAGGGGGGGGGGCATGGCCGCATGCCCCCCCTCTTTTGCAAAGAAAAAAATATAAGATAGATAGATAGATAGAGAGTAGATAGAGATAGAATAGATAGATAGATAGATAGATAGATATAGATAGATAGATAATAGAATTTTTTTTCTTCAAAAAATATATAAAATATTACATTTTTATTTATTTTTTATTTATACATATATAATATATATATATATATATATATATATATATATATATATATATATATTATATATATATAATATATATATAAAATTTCGGTTATATATATATATATATATATATAATATATATATATAAAATATATATATTATTATATATATTGGGTACGCCGTATAACAAAAATTCTTTTTCTCAACTTTGGCATGCCCAATTTTTCCCATGTAAAAAGGAATTCTAAGACGATTTTATCTATTTCCATTTTTGCATTTGAGCATTCTTACTATGCAAAATCGACTTTTATATTGGGCCCCTATCGAATATGCTTAAATGATACGCGTGTCCGGTTGGTCCTGTGTATGCCAATTTCACCATAGATTTCAAAGAAATGCGTGGTAAGCCTTTCTGATCAGTTGGTTCATCAGGACTAATCCAAATGTCACAGCCTCTACGTTGCCTAGAACGTGTCCATCAGTCTTCTTTGACTGAAGCGGGCATGTCTCCCGGTGTGGCCGGCCGATTTCCCCC
>JACEEZ010021676.1:0-22500 GCA_016584305.1 Chionoecetes opilio
GCCCTATTTTATTTTTTCAGAGTTTTTTTTCTTTTCTTGTTGACATCCCTGCACATACATACAAATATATATCCTTTTTTTGTGTGTGTAAGCTTCGGCCAGTCTCATTCACCTACCGTATTTACTTTTATTCTATTATTATTTTTTAGAAGAACATAAGTGAGTGATGTCGTTGTTGCTGACGATGATGATGATGATGATGATGTGTTGTGTTTCAGGATGGCAGAAGACAAGGCAGCGAAGACGGCATCATGGTCATCATCAGGCGGGAGCAGCCAGGGAAGGCAGCCGGGCGGTGGTGGTGTCCCGGGAGGCAGGTGAGAGTGTAGGGAGTCTGTATGAAGTGTTAGATGCACTAAAGTATTCATGTATTTAGTTAGTTAGTGATTCAGTGATTTATATTTATTTTTTACATCACAAAGGACTGGCCAAGGGCACAACAAAAAGAGGTAACACAAAGCCGGCTTAGTTGCCAGTCCCTATAAAGAAGACAGTAAGAGAACAAAGAAAGGGGTGAGCCAATTTAGCTCGGGAGGTGTCTTGTCACTCTTCTTTTGAAAAGATTTAAGTCATAGGAAAGTGGAAAAATAGAAACAGGAAGAGAGGAAGAGAATACATACAAGTAGATATTTCCTGAAGCCTCATTCTGCTTGAACTTGTGTTTTTTTATGAAAAGACGATTTTTAAAGATTGAGTTCTCAAGTATTCAATTGTTTTGCCAATATTTTCATCAAGTGCAGACAAATAAAATGATAAACTACATTTTTTATTAAGAACTGTTTCAGTTGTTGTATTGAAGGGTAATTCTGATATGTCCCAAAGAAGTACAGAGAATTTACGGTAAATGATAGATCATTCAGCCTCACAGAGCAGAGGATGTGACAGCCTGAGAGACAGGCTTGAGCGTGAGCTTATTAGAAAACTCCTCATTGAACACTTTAGGTGGTGCCGTTGCAAAATCAGTAGTCAGTACCTCCTGTGCAATCATCATCTCGCGTGGTTGTTTACAATTTTACATCTTTGAATCAACTCGGACGTCCACGACTCCACTCTTTGAGCTACCGTGGTGGTGGCAAGACGTGTATGCTCCTGCTCCTCCACCGAAATATTACCGCTACTACCGCTTCCCTGACCACGACACTACACTACGTTGTACTGTGTGCCTGGTTATACATATATGACACCAATTTCACTTAATATATCTAATATTTTCCCTGAAATAATAGAAAATAAAAGGTTAGCAATATCTGGAACCACTGAGGTAGTTTTTCGTCCACTCAATAGATGGCGCTCTAAACACAAGAATCAGGTGCTATCTGGCATCGTTCTGGCTACACTTATTTGTTATGTTGGATAGGAATATTTCCCGTCTTTCTTTAGTATACAGTCTTTGCCTCTACGCTGCTGCCCATACAGAAAAGTGTTTTGTCTTGACCAATGACCTTATTTATTCTATTTTGTGAGACAATTACGCTTGTGTGTGTGTTTTGGTAGCGAGGAAGGCTCCGTATGGCCCACCTGACGGGACTCCCTTTCTGATTCCCTTACTGCGGGCACTGTGGTGTTGACAGAGGAGATAGCGGCGGGTCATGGCTTTCCAGAAGCCACCCTCACTCCCAACTCAGCGTCACTACGAAGGCTACAAAGATAGAGGCAGTGACTGCGGGAAATGTCCCAACACTGCTTGACCGCAGATTCGAACCCTCGTGCTTGATGGTTTGGGCAACGGTCTCCATCACTTTGGCCAACATGAAACAGTTTCAACATATATTAATCAAACATTGAACTCTGCTTTTTAAAGTACACATAAGAACTTTGATGTCCACACACACACACACACACACACACACACACACACACACACACACACACACTCTTGTTTCTCTTGTTTGTTTTGTTTAGAGGATAATGCCTCAGAGCCATAGTGATCTACCGCTGCTGCATATTAGTGTTGGCCGAAGCCACCACCCCGGGGGGGGGGGGGTTACAAACCCCCGGCTGGCACCCGGTACCCATTCACTGTTGGGTGGACAGGGGCTAGGGATTTAAGAAAGACCACCCATCTATCTTTCGCTCCGCCCGGGGATCGAACCCGGGACTTCTCGGTTGTAAGCCGAGCGTGCTAACCACTACACTACAGAGTTCCCTGTGTATGTGTGTGTTTGTGTGTGTGTGTGTGTGTGTGTGTGTCACACACACACACACACACAAGCAGCAGTAGTAATAGTAGCACCAGTAGTAATAGTAGCAGAAGTAAGTGTATAATAGTAGTAGCAGCAGTAGTAATAGTAGCAGTAGTAAGTGTATAATAGTAGTAGTCCAGTGTCCTGGGCTAGCGGGTTGTCACCTTCCACAGGCTCAAAGGTTAATGCGACGGAGACAAGCACCGAGGCCAGGCACAGCTTAGCGTATGCCCCCATCTTTACCTTTATAATTGTCCAAGCTCGCTTCGCTCGTTTGGACACCTATTTCAGCCGAAATCAGGTGTCATATAGGCTTGTAAAATGTTTCCACGAATTCTTCTTCTTCTTCTTCTTGTGACTACTTTTGTAGGGAGCGGGTATACAGGCGTAAAGGAAGAAATTTGGCACAAAAGGTTATATTTCGTCTCTTAACTCATTGTGCAAGCGAGCGAAGCGAGTTTTTTAGCATTGATGCTAAAATTTGTAATATATTGTGCCTGGCGACATTAGCGCAGTGGCGAAAGTAGTGCATTAGTGTACTGGAAATAAAATATATTCGACTCGTAACCCTCACAATAACAGTGTCTGAGCCGAGGAGGCTCAGACACTTCTGCTTGGACTCTTTGAGCTGCCTTGGTGGTGACAAGACGTATGTGCTTCGGCTCCTCCAACGCAATCCTACCATACCGCTTTCGCTGGCCACGACACTACACTACGTGGTATTGTGTGCCTGGTTTCTGCTATGTGGGGCCTGTGCTTGCCTGTGCCCTAGACTCCCTGCTCCCGTGATCGATGCCGCTTGACGAGGACGTCCACATGGACACCATCTCATCTGGCCCCAAGAGGTCCCGCTCGCCTTCCCTTCACTGGTGGACCTACATACAAATATTATCCTTTTTTTTGTGTTTATAAGCGTTCAGCCAGTCTCATGTCACCGTCTACCGTATTTCACTTTATTTGCTGGAGGGCTGTATTAGTTTGCCACGGGGGGGTGTTTAAAGAACATAAAGGTGTGATGCTGTACCGGTGGTCAGATTCCGTATTGTTGAAACAAGACTAGGGGGCCGAGGGTAGTCCGAAGGGCGATGGGGGAGAGAGACGATGATATTATGATGATGATGTGTTGTGTTTTCGATGGCAGAAAAGACAAGGCAGCGCAGACGGCATCATGGTCCATCATCAGGCGTGGGTAGCGGAGCCAGGGAAGTGCAGCCGGGCGGGGTGGTGTCCCCGGGAGGCAAGGTGGAGAGTGTAAGGGGTCTTGTATGAAAGTGTTAGATGCCCTAAAGTATTCCGTTATTTAGTTTAGTTAGTGATTCAGTGATTATATTTATGTTTTTACAATCACGAGGGGGGGGGGGGGGGAAAGGACTGGCCAAGGGCACAACAAAAAGAGGTAAACACAAAGCCGCTTTTAGTTGCCAGTCACTATAAAGACGACATATACAGAGAACAAAGGAAGGGTGAGCCAATTTAGCTCGGGAGGTGTCTTGTCACTCTTCTTTTGAAAAGATTTAAGTCATAGTAAAGTGGAAAAATAGAAACAGGAAGAGAGGAAAGAGAATACATACCCGTATATATTTCCTGAACAGCCCTCATTCTCTTGGAGACTTGTTTTTTTTTATGAAAGTAGAACGATTTTGTGGGGAGAAATTGAGTTCGCGAATATTTCAATGGTTTTGCCACATATTTTCCATCAAGTGCAGACAAATAAATGATAAACTACATTTTGTTATTAAGAACTGTTTTCAGTTTGTTTGTATTGAAGGTAATTCTGGTTGATGTCCCCGGGGGGAAGGGGGGGAAGAATACGAGAATTTACGGTAAAGATAGATCATGTCAGCCTCAGCACAGAGTCAGAGGGATGTGACAGCCTGAGAGCCAGGCTTGAGCGGGAGCTTATTAGAAAACTCCTCATGTGCACACTTTAGGTGGTGCCGTTGGCAAAATCAGTTAGTCATTACAGGCTTCGTCCTTTCAAATCATCATCTCGCTGTTTGTTTAAATTTTAACATCGTTAATCAACTCGACGTCCACGGACTCCACCTTGTTGGACTCCCGGGGTGTGGTGGTGGCAGACGTGGTAAGTCTCCTGCTCCTCCACCGAAATTATTACCGGCTACTACCGCTTCCTCCCTTACCACACACTACACTATACTTTGTATCTGTGTTCCTTGCTTATACCATATATTCCAATCCAATTTCCCTTAATATATCTAATATTTTCCCTTAAATAATTGCAAAAAGTAAGAAGGTTAAGCAAGATCTGAAACCACTGAGGTAGTGTTTCGTCACATCGAATAGATGGCGCTCTAAACCGGGAGACGGGAGGAAAAAGAAATCATTTGCTATCTTTCATCTTTCTGGGCTACACTTATTTGTTATGTTGGATAGGAATATTTTCCCGTCTTTTCTTTTTAGTATACAGTCCTTTGCCTCTACGTCTGCTGGCCCATACAGAAAAGGTTTTTGTCTTGACCAATGACCTTATTTATGTGGCAGTATTTTGGGTGAGACAGCTTACGCTGTGTGGTGTTTTTGGTAGAGAGGAAGCCTCCGTATGGGCCAAACCTACGGACCTGCCCTTTCTGATTCCCTTACGCCCGGGCCCTGTGGTGGTTGAGAACAGAGGAGATAGCGGCGGGTCATGGGGGTGGGGGGGGGCTTTCCAGAAGCCACCCTCAAACTCCCAGAACTCATGCGTCCTAATACAAGGCTACAAAGATAGAGGCAAGTGACTGCGGTAAATGTCCCAACACTGCTTGACCGGGACAATTCGAACCCGCGGTGCTTGATTGTTTGGGCACGGTCTCCATCACGTTTTGGCCAACATAAACAGTTTTTCAACATATATTTAAATCAAACATTGAACCTGCTTTTTAAGTACACATCAACTTTGATGTCACACACACACACACACACACACACCACACAGACACACACACCCACCACACCCACTCCTTGTTTCTCTTGTTTGTTTTGTTAGAGGATAATGCACTCAGAGCCATAGTGATCTACCGGGGCATCTGCATATTTTGTTGGCCGAAGCCACCACCCCTGGGGGGGGGGGGTTACAAACCCCCGGCTGGCACCCCGGTACCCATTCAACTGTTGGGTGGGGACAGGGGGGCTAGGGATTTTAATAAAGACCACCCCATCTATCTTTTCGCTCCGCCCGGGATCGAACCCGGACTTTCTCGGTTGGGTGGAGAGCCGAGCGTGCTAACCCACTACACTACAGAGTTCCCGGTGTATGTGTGTGTTTTGTGGGGTGTGTGTGTTGTGTGTGTGGTCCACAACACACACACACAAGAAGCAGTAGTAATAGTAGCAAACCAGTAGTAATAGTAGCAGAAGTAATGTATAATAGTAAGTAGCAGCAGTAGTAATAGTAAGCGTATAATGTTATAATAGTAGTATCCCAGTGTCCCTGGGCAGCGGGTTTTCACTTCCACAGCTGCAAAGTTACTGCGACGGAGACAAGCACCGAGGCCGGCACAGCTTGGCGGGGTATGCCCCATCTTTACCTTTATAATTGTCCAAGGGGCTCGCTTCGCTCGTTTGGACACCTATTTCACGACGAAATCAGGTGTCATATGAGGCTTGTAAAAGGTTTCCACGAATGCTTTCTTCGTTCATGGTCTTCTTGGCTTGTGGATACTTTTGTAGGGAAGCGGGTATACAAGGCGTAAAGGGAAGAAGGATTTGGCAACAAAAGGTTATATTTCGTCTCTTAACTCAATTGTGCAAGCGAGCGAAGCGAGTTTTTTATTTGACATTGATAGCTAAAATTTGTAATATATTTGTCCTGGCGACATTAGCGCAGTGGGGCGAAAGGTCAGTGCATTAGTGTAACTGCAATAAAATATATTTCGACTCGTAACCCCTCACATAACAGTGTCTTAGCCGAGGAGGCTCAGACACTTCTGCTGGACTCTTGAGCTGCCTTGTGGTGACAAGACGTTATGTGCTTCTGCCTCCTCCAACCAATCCTACTACCATACCGCTTTTCGGCTGGCCACGACACTACACTACGTTTGGTATTGTGTGCCATGGTTTCACTGCTATGTGGGGCCCCTGTGCTTGCCTGGTGCCCTAACTTCCCTGCTCTCCGTGTCGTCCGCTTGACGAGGACGTCCACATGGACAACCATCTCATTCTGGCCGGCAAAGGTCCCGCTCGCCTTCCCCTTCACTGGTGGACCCTACAGACTGAAAAGTCATGCAACAACCCACGCTCCTTCGCCGACATCACTGGGGGGGCCTGCACCTACCGGGGGGCGTTGGCTACCCCACTGCTTCTTGTCCCCCACTGCTTCTGCTCCTGGGCTTCCGCCTGCCCTTCTACTCAGCCGTGCCACGCCTCACCATTATCAGGTCAGCTAGTGTCTCCGTCCTTCATTACCCCTGGGAAGTGTCCCAGGGCATTTTTAACCTCCATGTTTCAAAAAAATTCCGTGTCTAGCACTCTACAACCATCACCGGGGGGTGGGGAAGGGGGGGGCCAGAGGTCTCAAGTTCGAGTGCAACCTTGACAAACTTGCCCAGCCCCCAGAGTACTGTCACAATGCTGGGGGGAGTGGTCGCTGAAGTGCTGGGTGGGGGGTGATTGCATTCGACGCCGACCCGACCCTGCATTTTCGGGGAGAATTTTCCCTATGCTCTCCCGAACTGACAATGACGACATTCCTTAACTTGGACTTACAGTGACTTGACGACTCCCATACACCAAAATTGTAGACGCTATAAAAACGGCTCCCGGCTCACTCCCGGGACGACGGTCAACGGAGTGCCTAACATGGCCCTAAGAATTAAATTTTGGGGGCCCCCTCCCGGACGGGGGGGGTCATCCCTTGTCGGAGGGACATGGCTGGTTGTAAACCGGGTCCTGCCCCCACACCCAGGGGGGGGGGCCTCCCTATCCTCCGGTGTACCCGCTGCTTCCTGTGTGTGTAGCCAACGGGTAATGCCCCTGCAACAATGAAAAGGTCCGCTGCAGGTGAATTGCAGCGGCTTTCATGTTCAAAAAAGGTGTGTGCGGGGGGGGGGGAGGCGGGGGGGGGGGGGCGCGGCCGGTGCCAGCTCGCCTTTTTTGTGTGGTGACGGGGGGGGCACCCCGACCACCTATAGCTGTGGCCCGGCTGTGACACCTCCAGGCGGTAAGCTTTAAGTGCAAAAAAAAGCAGCTCCAGCACGAGACTGACCTCTCGCATGTCAGACGTGAAGCGGGGGGCGCACTGAGTGGGCATCGCTCCGCTTGGATACCTTTCCGGTCCACCACCGGAAACATAGTGGGGGGCAAAAAGAAAAAAAAAAGGGGTCGTCAGGGGGGCCACCGCATTCTATCAAGTATCGCCTCCCCTAAAGCACATCGCACCTCGTTCCCCTGCCTGCCTGCGGGTCCAGGCCTGCCCCTAGCCCTTCAGGCCTGCTGCCTGTCAAGCCATTGAGCCTGCTTCACGTCCACTATAGTCCAGATTGGCTGGCTGTTTGTCGTCAGTCCCTGCCCACACTCCGCTCACCACCGGTCACTGCCAAGTGACCTTAGTCCCGGCTTGGCCCCAAAATCGGCGCGGCAATAGAACGGGCGACCGTCCCCCCGGGCACGCTTACGTCAGTGGACCGCCACCTTGAAACGAAGGGCGAGGCTGACCGGCCTTCCATGGCCCGGAGAGTGCGCTTATAGGGAGGGGGTCTTGGGTAGGTTGTTTTTGCAAGGGAGGAGAAGAAAAAAAATCGCTCCTACCCCCCATTATTAAGCCGGATCGCCGGGCCGACAACCACTCCTCTCATAGTTTCTTGGGGACCCTGCCTCCACAGTCCTCAGCCCTCATGCCTAATGCCAGCGCGCTCAGCTAGCTCTCGCAGCCCGCTGTCCCTCTAACTGGGTTTAGGTCTAGCCGGTGGGTGCAGTCGCCAGCCAACTCCTTCTCAAGCCTAGCATTCTGGGGGTCGCTTTGCATGGCTCAAGCAGCCTTCATTAAGGGAATTGCAGTGGGGGCTCACTTTTGAATTTTTATATGGTTGTGACGATGGAACACTTTATTTCTTTAAGTCTCGCTTCTTTCAGGTGTCCTGCCGTAGAGACTGTCGCTATGGTCGATGCCTGCCCAGGAGGGGGCCTCCTGAGCCATTCTTGTATTCACTCACGATGCCGTGGTCTTTACTCCCCATCCGGCCTTCATCTTCTAGAAGCGCCCGTCTCTTACGGAAACTTCCAGTCCTTTAAAACTGCACCTCGTCATCATACGGCTCCTCATATGTTTGGCGTCTGTGAGGCTTGTGCTCACGAGACGCATTCTCCTCGCCTCCTTTCCCAACTATGCTTCCTACAGGATGGACAGGGGGACGCGGCGGGGCAGGGAGGCTGCCATGGCTTCTGTTGGGGGGGGGGTCAACAAAGCACTCGATCTCTCTGCTGCTACCCCTCGGGGGGGGGGGGGGGGGTCACTATCACTAAGGGAGAAGGCAGCTCCTTTCCGGACACTGAGGTGGCCTGGATGGGGACCCCTGGGGGGTGACTGTTAACGCTTTGATTCGATGGGCGGCCCATTCAGTATTGCCTTTTGATTTGAAGCATATGGCGATGCTTTAGATATAGCGCCTTCATTTCAGGAATATCGCAGCAGGCTTGGTTCCTCACTGCAGCTTTCCTTCCGCCAGCTTTTAATAATGGGTGATTTTAGGTGGGGCACGCCCATCATGACCTCAATGGAACCGGCCGGCCCTACCACGGGGGGGGGGGGCGGGATCGCTAGAGGGCGAATAAGACGACCGCTCGGCTATCGCCTCCTTCGGAGGGCTTTCCTGCAGACAGTGTTTCTTTATCAAATCATCCTTAGCTCCAGCCTGGACCTCCACTCGGCCATACCACGGGACTGATCCAGCTTCGAGGGAACCCGCATCCACGGCTGTGGGACCCTCGGTGGTGGGGGCCTTCTTGGCCTTTGTATTTATGGCCCTCCTCTACTCCTCTACCGGGACCACTTGTGCGGGGGGGGACAGAGCTGGCCGCGTTGGACTAATGGGGCAGGTGGCGACGCGATCTATCGCTGGTTGGTAATTTTCTTCCTGTGTCTTGCGCTTCAGTACCTACCACGCCTCATTCGCACCTCCATTCCTCCCTCTTTCATTCTTGCTAGAGCGCGCGTTGGTCCTGATCACCCAAAGTGAGCACTGGGTGGCTCTTGTGTTGCTAATCTGAGAATTAAATTCACTTACCCCTCTCATGAGTAGCCCTCGAACGGGGGGGGGGGGGGGGGGGCGCTGGTCATCGGATATAATTCAATTACTCATCACGTCACCACTGGGTGTGTGGACGTGTTGTTCGCACCTAGTGACTTTCATCTGAATCAAGGCACGTGTCCGTCCTATCGCCCTTCCCGACTTTCGTTTCCGGGTCCCTGGTGGTTCCGGTAAGTGTGGGGGGCGGCAGCCCTTCATCGCTAAACGCCACGGGGCCTTACTGCGTGGTCGTAAGAACATCCCACGGGCATTCACACAATTCTGAAACCGTAGGGCCTTCTCCGTTTTATTGGAGGCCCGTGATGCAAACGTGTTTTTGCCTTGATGAGAAACGTTGCTGTCATGGGTCTCCTTTGATGGGCTATCCCTGTCCTCTCTCCTCCTCAGTCTTCCCGGGGGCTTAGGTCCTTTTGTCAGGAAGATGGTCCATCCTCGATACCCGCTGCCCCTGCTTTCGCCGTTAACTAGTAGCGCGGGTGGCCCGCCTCTTCCTGATGCTAAGACAAATGTTCGAGGGGGTGCCTTGCCTGTCCCTAGCATTCACACTAGGCACTCGGCTTCTCCGAAGACCCCGTACCGCCCGCGACCGGTGTTACCATCCGCCGGCGTTGCACAAACTCGCCGATACAATTAGCACTGCTATAAATACGTCCTCCGAGTGAACTTTCGCTCCTCTGCTTTAACACTGCACTGTTCCGCTGGGAAAGGCGGGGTGGCGGTCTGTACAACGTCTTCCGAGCGCGGAAGTTTCTTGCGCCGCCTCTCCAGATGCGTGTGGCCCGCCTCCTCCTGGAGCGTCCTTCCAGCGCCAGCTGGGTCTTTCGGTTGACGTTCCCATTTCTGTTTTTCCTGGTGCGGATGCTCATTGCACAATATTCGCTATTCTTATAGGTCCTGGGCAAGGGCTCGGTCTTCTGAGGCTTCCTCCTATGAAGGCTCGGGCATTAGCCTTTCTCAAAAAAAAAAAAAAAAAGCGGCTATGGAATCTTAGTAAAGTATGTAGAAGCAGAGGGGGGGAATAGTACGGTGCTAGAGGTTGACATGGGTGGTGTGGTAGAGCAGCAAACACCTTCTTGGTGACCGATCAAACATGTTCGGGGGTGTTCGGTGCGCTGCAGACCGGGGGGGGGTGCACTAAAAAGGGTAAGGGCAGATGATTGTGAGCATAAAGCTCACATGATCCCACTGCTCTCGGCTGGAGGCACCAAGAAGGGAGGGGGGGGAAAGAAAAAAAAAAAAAAGAAAAAAAAAAAAAAAGAAAAAAAGAAAAAAAAAAAAGGGAAAGAAGGGACATACAGAAGTATTTCCCACAAACAATTCACACTTTAATAGCCTTTATTGACCTCCAAGGTGGCACTGTTTGAGACACGCAGTCCTCCCATAATGGCCTTACATCATTGAAAACTTGGCTCCGCGCCTCCGCAGCCTGGGAGCTGGCAATGGCTCGCTCCTTTCGTCACAATGGGTTAAATCCATTCGCTGTGGGCTTGGGCGCGGGGGGGGGTCAGGTCCTGTTCTCTCGAGGGGGGGGGGGGGGGGGGGGTGGTGATTGGAACACCCATATTCCATGTCTTTACACGGTCAACCAATGGTCACCGGAGAGGCGTTCACGCACAGGGTTATCGAGGGGGGGGGTGCCGCTAGGGCAGTCCTGTCGCTCGTTCAATCATTCTTGCTTCTAGACTATTCCTTGCTCTGGCTGGGGAGGGGCAAAATGCAGCATCATGGGCACTCATCTATGCTGGATACATCTGCTTCATTTGCGTCTGCTCCCACTATTCCAGGAGGCTCAAGGGATCGCATCATTCAACGATGTGGGGCTTGATGCGGGGGGGGGGGGGCTGCGCACTGCATGGGACCTCCCTTGGGGCTCTGACGGTGTAGTGCCGCAAAGTCGGGTGGGTGACCGTGTGGGGGGGCTGTGCTTTGCACCCGACGGCGTATTCCCAACATGCCCAATGGTCACCTATTTGTGGGTCGCCCTGAAATTTCCTTCAAAACCCAGCATAGCAAATATCCGTGGATTTAGTAACTGTTGTATGGCCCTCTCTCTAACTCTTATGGTCTCAGGCCACATACAAGTACTCTGGTGACACTCAGGGGGGGGGTTGGCCGGTCTGACAAAGAGGGCTTAAGCTTAATGTAAGTCCCTTGCGAGGGTCAAGTGGGGTGCGGAAGTAGGTAATAGCCGCTCCTTCATAGGGGGGTTCTTAGCAACTTACATGCCGTAGATAGGGCGCTTGCGCTTTAGCCTAGCGGTTTGGTAGGTTTTATTGGTGTGTCTGGCGTCGGGGGGTGGGGCGATCCTGTGCCGTGTGTTCTGTCTGCGGGGGGGGGGGGGGGGACGTAGAAAAAAAGTTACCCTCCTGTGGCCGGGGACCACAAGGTTAGTGATGTAACTCCCAGACAAATTAATGCGCCCGTTCTTATATCTTTGTGTGGCCTTCATGTCCTGTCAGGCCTCGTATTCAGGTGGTAGCGCCTTCAGTCATGTTGAATGTCTTCTCCGGCCTGCGCTCTTTTCACACTCTACTCTCCACCCTCCTTTTTCTCGCACCTACACCAGCTTGTTCGCGCTTCTCTGCTCGCTGTGCCTGACTATGGCCTCCACTCCTGCATCCTCGGGTTTGCTCGCACACCGTTTAGGGAACGCTGCTTCATGCCGAGTCCGTATCCAAGGCCGGCACTACACCTTTCGTATGGATTGCGATATCTCCGGCTTCTGCCTTCTTTGCTTCTAGTCCAAGAGGTGACTCCCGGGTCCCCCTCCTCCTTTCGTACAGGTTGGGCTGGATAAAGACCTCTGCCCCTGGACGCTTGGTTTCGCTCTCTGAAATTCACTTCTCTAATTTCGTCTGTCCCTTGCGACTTACACGCTACAACCATGGTCCTAAGGGCTGCTCTGTCCGAGTGGCAAGGGCAGGTAGCCTTTTTTACTGGGGGGTGGGGGGGGGGGGTGTCACACGCCACCCTACGAACAGTAGAGCTCTGTGGCCTACAGATAACGGGGTCGCGGTGGCCACATTTCACGCAGACGACTCGCTCGTGCTTTTTGTCCGTAGCCCCTCCTGTCTGTAGGTGCGGCCATGTTCATCCCGGCCAGATCACTTGCCGACCACTACAGGCCTGGAGGATTGCCACCCAAGTTCCATCCATCTCTGCGGACGGGCAGAACTCTTTGCCATCAGGGAGGGCATTCAGTATGTCCTTACCAACGCGTGCCGCGACCCTCCTGGTGCTGTAACGCATTCTTCACTGACTCCAGCTCACAGCCCTCCAACTTCTCCGTCAGTCACCGCCCTGCGGCACTGGCGGGGGGGGGGGGGGGGGGAACACATTCACGCATGGGCCGCTTATGCTTTGCACTATCCTAAACCACCTTCTTGCTTCACTTAATCCTCCTCTGGCGCTATCTCATTCCCGCTTGCGAGTGGGTGCCCTCGGCCACATTGTGTCAGGTGGGGGCAACACGGGCGGCGACAGGGTCGGCAGCAGAGCTTGCACTCCTCCGCCTTCTGCGCATAGAGCATGACTCGACAGACCTGATGGATTTAGCTGACTAACCTCGGGAGACTACATGCTGAAGGCCGACACTGGGACACAAGAGCTGACTGATCGCCGTACGAGTATTCTAACTTCTACTTGGAGCGAATACGACATGACACTACGACGACTGCCACTGGTGGTACCGACTCGCCCCAGGGCCGTGCCTCTGGGACGACTGCTGGGTCAGCAGTCCACCAGACTCTCCAAACTATGGATTGGCCAGCAACCCGCCTCAAAAACGCCATACCCAAGTACACCCTCTACAGCAATTACTGGGCATATGACTATGACCCTCACTGCGCCCTGGTGGCCCGACGACTACCTGGACACACCTGAACAGGTCCTCCTCCTAGCAATGTTCGGCTCGGGCCACCACTCCGGCTACCTGGCCACTGCACTCACACTCCAATCACTAGATCACACGTCGTGTCTGCCTCCGCAGACCATTTAGGCAACTCTAGCCGTACCATCTTGTGGCTCTCCAGACGCTCGGGCTTGGCCTTCAAAATCGCTGCAGAGCTACACTCAGTCGATCCTTGCCTACAGAAGTGCTGGCCAGAGTCGTGCATAGGATCTAACCTGGCTGATTCACTTTGCAACTTGCCTGCACGCTTCAGTGGCACTCACAGCACTAGTTTCTTAGCGGGCCCGCTTTCAAACTCCCCAATAAATCATAAAAATCAACATACCTCTCTGCTTGTTTTGTATGCTCATATACCACTATATTATAGACTCGTGTTTCTAATGGCGTTTATAGGATGTTATTTAGGAGTTAGCGTGTGTTATAGACGTGTTTAGTGTGTGTGTGAGGTGTTAAATATACCAGTCAGCCACGTGGTTAGAGCAAGTAGAGCGTTTCTCTAAAGGCGAGCGAAGGGAGCTTGGAGGGGCTTGATTCGCATATAACTGCATTATCGAAATGTAATACGTTCACGCCACGCACTACAACTATAGTTACATCAACCATCACTCACGCTACCTCGTGGCCATCGATCGCACCGACGCACTCCTACTGGCTGCTACCAACCTGCCACCAACTCTCTACCCTCCCCCAAAGCCATCACCATACCGTACCTGAACTGGCTACCTTATCCAAAACTCTTATCCTATTACCGACCAGCACGCACCACAACCACGTCCTTCATTCCGATGACTGTCAGCTGAGGACGACGCACCTACAACTCCGGACTCTATGCTCCACCTAGCTGGCGTACCACCGTATCCACGCATGATCACCACTACCAAGGAACCACCATCACCACTCACCACCACCGTTACCACCCCATGACTACTCAACATGCATCCGACCACGCTACCACGGTCTACAACCAATGCACCATCACGCATCCACTCATCACCATCACCATCACCACCTACGCACAGACCGTTTAATCCTGCTACCACACGTCACTCCAACCATCATCCTACCCACGCACCATCATCCACGGCATGCCATGCTTTTTAGAGCCGACCACTTACCACGACATCCACGCCACCACCACCACCTTACCATCAAGTGTCCACCTTACCACCATCGACGTCATCACTCATGCACCATCTACCGGGACCCACTCGATCCTACCATCCATCGACTCATTCCATCCACTGCAGCCGTAATCGGCACCAGCCCCTCACCACCGGATCTCAGCCATCGCTACTGCACCCACCTAGCCGACGCAACGCAATATGCCACTGCGGCCACTGGCAACTACGCATGTCACCTCACTCGACCTATGTCATGACCATCACACGCTACCAATTCTACTGGGGTCACCCCGTAAGCCATCCACCGGTATTCTTACTCCGACTCGACCATCCATGTCCCGACCACCATGCACTTCCATGACACCAAAAAAAAAAAATCTACCGACGCATCACCATCACCATACCCATCACCACGCCACCACCGGAAGCCGTATCACTCTGACCACTCACACCGGACGCGAGCCACCACCTAGCACGACCATCATAGCGCACCACCACGTCGTATCACCTTATACAGCAGCATCCCGGACCATCACAGCCTAAGCCTATCGGTACCACAACGCACTCTACCACCATGGCACGCCACTGGCTTAGCGCCACCGATTGGACCGATCGTGACCACCCGGACCAGACCACCGTAGCGCATTGCACATCAGCACCGGACCATCACTCTGACTATCATCCTCCTCCATCCTGACGCATCGCACCTTTATCACCACCAGCGCACGCACGCATCCATCACTCTCATCACCATCACATCACCATCACGCGAGCCGACCTGACGGGCGCATCCCACCAACACCACTGCACGCACCTTATGCCATACTCACTCACCAGCTCAAGCGGCACCACCATCCATTGTCAGTGTCCGACTCAGCGCAACCATCACCACCTACCTGAGCCACGCAATATCATCCACCCCTCGCAGCTCGGGGGGGGGGGGCTACCACCACCATCACCTTACACCTTATTTTTTTAGTAACTTTTTTTACCAGTAATCTTTTTTGTGCAAAATCCGAAGCAATTCAGCACATTTTCTTTATTTGTAAAAAAAGTCAAGAAACATAAAAAAAGGGGATGGTGAGGGCTAGGTTTGGGTTAGGGTCAGGTTGTAATAGAAGTGATTTTACAGGTGGTGTATTTAAAGTTGTACTTTAAAAAAGGCCTGTGTGCGTAGGCTTGGAGCAGACGTTCCACTATCTTTAGTGTGGTACGGTCTACATTTCCTAGTAGTAATTGGTAGATAAATAGTATGCGCCAGTGGATGTACTGGTGCCTGATCTGTAATGTGAGGGTTAATTCATAGCTCAAAATGGCTGAGGGCGGAAGGGTTTTCAGGGGGGCCTAATCTATGTATTATGGTATTAGGGAAAAACAATTCGTATCTTTGGTTGAGCGGTAAAATTTTGTTATGGCTATTATTACCAAGCCAAGGAGTAGTTTTGGTTTGGTCTAGAGGGTCAGTACAGAGGGCAGAAGCTAGTTTACCAATGTTTCATATGTTGCTACTATAGGAATAGTACAAGAGTTTAGGACAGCCTTGCGTGTCTATATGATCTGAGCACTGCCTGCCACGGAGGGGGGCAAATTAATGCAGGCACACTTGTACGGTTGGGTCCACACAGACAATGGATGTCTGGGGCTCATCAAGTCGGGGGGCACTAGAACGCAGAGGCTTAGGTGTTGCGACTGGGTCGTGTGCGGTTGTTAAAGGGGCATATGTATGGGTGTTGATTAGGTATGGGTAGTGAGCTAACATTGTATTGCCCGGCGGCCATTTGCACTTATTGCTGTGTCAGGGCAGTTAGTAGGAACCCGGCTATGTTTTGATGAGTAGGTCAATTGAGCTTATTTTCATCACTAATTATAAATTAGATGATAAACATGATTGATGATTTAATATAGGGGCAGGTTTTATTATGAGTTTATATTCTATGGGTAACCTCGGAATCCTTCAGGTGGCTCGTTTGGTAGAGGTCTGTCGGCTCGGGCGTGCTAGGCGTTCCCTGTAGTTCCATCGAGCGGTTCTACGGCCAACCAGGCTTCGTTCCTGGCGTGGTGTGCTTTGTATTTGGACCAGTCCAAAGTGAACCTTGTGTGCGTTGGTACTTGCAAAGGTGTTTCTAGATAGGATGCAAAAGTATGCTTATCATTATCGCTTATTTGTATGGTGAGAAACATTACTTGGCTTTAATTGCTATAGGTAATCAGTTTAGTAATGAAGCAATATGTATACGCGTGATGATAAACAGAGTAGGTCGAACTACCTGCATGACCGGGGAGCGGCGAATAATGGCGAGAATTGCTGCAACAATGCAAATTACATCCAGCAGTTTCTGGCATCGCTTAGGAATGTGTACATTAAGCATTTCAATCATAAAACGGCTTCACTGTACCTCATACAGTTCCATTTTCACTATAGGAGCTATATAAGGACGGCTACGTATATACTAAAATTAAGTGACTAAGAGTTCAGGTCTAGAGGCAGATTTTTTTTGACTCCCACCCACTAGGCTGCTTCATCCCATGGTGCAATTTCTGTGTGGAGATTGAATTTGCCATTCTTAGATAAGCTCAAGTTAATTACACTTTAAACCCTTCATGGTGTTCGCCGGGGCTTTAAAGGGCTCGCGGGTTTTGCACCCGGCCTCGCGCCCACCCTTTTTTTTTTTTTGTTTTTTTTTGTGGGGGGTTTTGTTTTTTTTTTAAATATATTTTTATTATTTTATTATTATTTTATTATTATTATTTTTTACTGCAGCCTCCGCTTTGCTTTGCGTCTCTACAGGGGGGCCTTATCTGGCCTCATGGTATGGGAGTATGTCTCACATGTTTGGGGAGGATTCTAACTCATACAACTGCTCCTAAACAGGGTTTAGTTTAAAAGGCTTTTCGTCTGCAGTCAAACTCTTCTTCCTTCTGACTGACGTCTTCAATTTTTTGTTTTTTTATATCTTTAAATCAACCGCCCCGGCAATGTGTTTTTTTTTTGTTTGACTTCCTCTTGCTTCTCCTTCTAGCCAAAATTTTTTTTTTTCGTTACTTTCATGCTCACTGGTCTCTCTGAACTTGCTGAACTTGTGTCATGCCTCCCCCCTACTCCGGGCAGCCTGCGCTGCACAAGACTTTGCTACTCATTCTCATCCGCCTATTCTGTTCCATGCTTACCTAATGCAAGTAAGTTAACAGTATGCCTTTCATCCGTTTTTAAAAAGGGGTTTTTAAGGAGGGGACTTTTGATTGGGTTTGATTTTTCCCCATTACAAAAAAATTACGAAATCCCAAAACCAAACCACCCAACTAAACCCCAACACACCACCACCCCCATCTCACCACCCCACCACCACACCCCCACCACCTTACCTACATCATACCACCACCACCACACCACCTTCCCCACACCACACACCCCCATCACCACCCACCACCACCCATCACCACCCCCACCACCACCACCATCCCCACCACCACCCCCATCACCACCACCACCCCCAAAACCCCCCAACCCCAAACATCACCACCACCACCCCCTAACCATCACCATCACCCCCCATCACCTCACCATCCCCCACCACCCCACCCCCACCACCCCCACCACCCCACCACCCACCACCACCCCACCAACTACCCCCACACCACCACCACCCCCTCACCACCACCCCATCACCATCCCTCCCCACCACCCCCACCACCACCCCACCCCCACCACCACCCACCCCACCACCCCCACCACCCCCCCAAAACCCCACCACACCCCCCCACCACTCCCATCCCCACCCCACCTCCCATCACACCCCCAATCCCCACACCACCACCCCCTCCCCACCCCCACCACCACCCCCATCCCACCACCATCACCATCACCTCACCATCACCACCCCCACACCCCACCACCACCACCACCACCACCACCACCACCACCTCCCACCCCACCACCACACACACCACCACCCACCCCCCAAACCCAACCCCACCACCATCACCAACCACCACCTCCCCACCACCACCACCCCCATAAACATCACCCCCACCTCACCATCACCTCCCACCCTCACCACCACCACCACCACCATCCCCTCACCATACCATCACCCACCACCACCCCCACCACCACCCCACCACCACCACCACCACCACCACCACCACCAATCACCCCACCACCATCCCACCACCACCCCACACCCCACCACCCCACCACCACCATCACCACCCTTTTTTTTAAAACTTTTTTTTAGAACTTTTTCAAGAAAAATTTCAGCACTTTTTTTTTCTTTGTAAAAGTCAAAAAAAAAAAAAAGGGGTTTTTTGGGTGAAGGCTGGGTTTGGGGTTGGGTCAGGTTTAATAAATTTTTAAAGGTGGGGTTTTTAAAAAGTTGATTTTTCCTGTGCGGCTTGGAACGTTCCAAATCTTTAGTGTGGACGTCTATTTCCTAGTAGTAATGAAAAATAGATGCCCAGTGAGACTGTGCCACTGTAATGTGGGGTTAATCATAGTCAAAAGCTGGGGGCAAGGGGTTTTTTCAGCCAAATCAGTTTTTGGGATAGCATTATATTTTTTTTGACGTAAAATTTTTTTGGAAAATTATCCAAACCCAAGGAGTATTTTTGGTTTTTGGGAGGCAGTACAAAAAAACAGTTTACCAATGTTTCTATGTTGTAAAGGGAAATAGTACAAGATTTAAGCCCCGTCTATATGATCGAGCACTCCCGCCACCGGCAAATTATGCGGCCCCTTTTGTAGCGTTGCCCCGAGGGTGTGGGGGCCAGTCAAAGCCGGCATAAACCCAGAGCATGTTCGCTGGGGTCTTTTGCGGTTTTTAAGGCATTTTTGGGTGTGTGGTAGGGTGGGGCACCATTGTTTGCCGCCCATTTGCCTTATGCTGGCCCCAAAGTAAGGGGGAACCGGGGGTTTTGGGAGAGGGGTAAATTACTTATTTTCATCTATTAAAAAAGAGAAACATAGGGATATTTTTAGAGCGTTTAATTATCGTTTATTCTAGGGGAACCCGTCAGGGTGCTCGTTTGGGGAGAGCGTCGGCCGCGTGCAGCGTCCCCGTATTCCTCAGCTTGAGCCCCGGTTCGCCTGGGGTGGTGGTGTTTATAGTCAAAAACCTTTTCGTTGGTACTTGCAAAGTTTTTAGATAGGGCAAAATCTTATCTTATCTTATTTTATGGTAGAAACATTACTTGCTATGCTATAAATTTAGTAAGAAGCAGATGTATAAACGGGATGATAAAAAAGTAGTCATTGCATAGGGGGGCGGCAATAAACAAAAACTCCAATCAAAATTGCACCAGCTTTCTGCATCCTTTTAAAGGTTGTACATTCTTTCAAGCATAAAACTTACGTACTCAACATTCCATTTTCACTATAGGGGTAAGGGACGGTACCCTATAAAACTAAAATTAAGTGCAAAAGTCACTAAGCGATTTTTTTTATCCCCACCCAAATACTGCTCACCATGGTGCATTTTGTGTAGAATGAATTTCCATTTTAATAACTCAATTATTACACTAAAAACCCTTTTGTTCGCGGGGTTAAGGCTCGCGGGTTTTCACCCCCCCCCCCCCCTTTTTTTTTTTTTTTTTTTTTTTTTTTTTTTTTTTTTATATTTTTATTATTTATTATTATTATTATTATTATTATTATTTTTTACTCCCTCCCAATTGCTTGCTCTCTACAGGGGCCTTATCTGCCCATGTATGGAGTATGTCTCACATGTTTGGGAGGATCCACTCATACAGCTCTCCTAAACAGGGTTGAGTTAAAAGCTTTTCGTCTCATCAACTCTTCTCTCTGACTGACTGTCTTCAATCTTTAAATCACCCCCGCAATGTTGCTTCTCTTGCTCTCTTCTACCATTACTTTCATGCTCACTGCTCTTCTGAACTTGCTAACTGCATGCCTCCCCCACTCCCGCAGCCTCGCTGCACAAGACTTTCTACTCATTCTCATCCCTATTCTGTCCATCTTCCTAATGCAAGAGTTAATCAGTATCTTTACTCTTTCATCCCTTTCACTGGTAACTCTGGAACTCTCTTCCTGTTTCTATTTTTTCCACTTTCCTATGCTTAAATCTTTTCAAAAGAAGAGTAACAAGACACCTCCCGAACTAAATGGACCTACCCCTCTGTTTTTATTTTATTCTCTACTGTCTTCTTTATGGGACTGGCAACTAGCGGGCTTTGTGTTACCCATTTTGTTGGCCTTTGGCCAGTTCCTGTGATGTAAAAAAAAGAAAAAAAAAAAAAGAAAAAAAAAAAAAAAAATATGGGTAAATGAATGACTAATGTCATGCTCGCGGATTTACGCTAATCGCGGGTGTCTCTGTTCCCTAACCCCCGCGAACATGAAGGGTTTATTGTATAGCCTATATAGTAGGCTACTATGAAATACCAGCTATACCGATAACGACTTCAATACGAAGATTTCCTCAGATAAGAGGAAGCAAATATATAAACAACATGCAATCACTGAAATTAAAACTTCATTCAGTAAGGGAAAAAACCGGAAAGCCAGAACCTGTCATGCCCTGCCACCTATAGCTACATGTACTATAGTCTATTCACTTAAGCCTGGATTCCTGGGCTGGGAGCTGCTCACTGCCTAGCCGAGTTTGTAAGGACGTCGCTGATTGGCTGATAGACTCGGGCTGGGTGGCGATGGTGGTGGTACTTGCCTCGCCGCAACCCAAAACCCATTGCGTTTGCCTCAGAAAAGTATTCATATTTCTTGGCTTTACTACATCTCTTACACAAGATAGCCTATTTTGTTTGCAGCAGTAAATCAGGCAGTGGATTGTTCAACAACAACACGCCATTCATAACTCAATAGGGTAAAAAATAAGTCATGACTGACTATCACAAGAGTAGGCAGCGGACTTTTAGGTTTTCAGTGCATTGAAATGTTGTAACTCCTACCCGATATAACCAAGCTACCAGATAATAGTTATGAAAGCTGAGCCTACCATCGTGTTCATAATACATTGCTGCATATCATGAGCATAAAAAAATTACAGTAAGACTACACTAATATTAAGATAATTAAAGGAAAGTAAAAGAGTGTATAAACATTATTTCTTGCTTATTTTGCTTCAACTCGCTCTAACTCCATATGTTTTGGTCACATTCAATTTTAAAAGAACTGTTTCAAATCCTTTCTTTTCCGTTCTTGGTATTGCAGTACCAAAGGAAAAAGAGTAGGTGTCAAATGGCTAAAAAATTAAAACTGTTTAAAACTGGTGCCGGCGGGTGGAGCCCTGATAGCTCTCCCGAAACGCCCTATAAGGGAGAAATGCTCCCCCGTCACGTGCCATTTTGCAGTATATTTTTAACTTTTTTCCCATTTTGCACCCCCTACTTTTTTCCTTATTGGGACTGCTACATACACGGGAAGCGGAAAAAGTTAAAAGGTTTTTTAAAACGTTCTTGAAAATTGAAGTGCCAAAAACTTAGGGAGGAGCAGTTAAGAAAAATGCAAAATAATTTTAACACTTTTTTCCTTTTCCCTTTTTAATTATCTATTTGGGTTTATCTTACTGTATTTTTTTTATGCTCATATTCAGCAATGTATTAGAACCGTTAGTGGGCAGCTTGGGTTGGAGGGGAAGCCGGATAAAGAAAAAAAAATTTTATCACGCAATCTTCAGGGCCCCCAGCTATGATTCTTAACCGGCCCCAAGGGGTAGGACCCTCTTTTTAAAATTTTCTTATTTTAAAAATTTTTTTTAAAAATTTTGGGAAATTTTTTTATTTTTTTATTTTTTGGGAAAAAATGTTTTTTTTTGGGAAAGAGAATATGTCTTTCCGATATTTTTGGTGAAATTTGTTTTTAATCAAACATCTAGAAGTTTTTTAAAAACAATTTTTAAAAAATTAGGTGTCCGGGGCCCCCTCCCTCTAAGCTTCAATTCTAAAAAGGGGCAAAACAAATCGAACAGAAAGATGCATGCACAAGGGCCTTTTAGATTTTTTATTTAAATTAGTGCATTTATTTTAAAATCTGCTATATTTTGAATCATATTGCTATATTTGCAATTTCC
>JACEEZ010021676.1:30000-31356 GCA_016584305.1 Chionoecetes opilio
AGAGAGAGAGAGAGAGAGAGAGAGAGAGAGAGAGAGAGAGAGAGAGAGAGAGAGAGAGAGAGAGAAGATACTATACTTTGATCCTATCTAGACACTTTGCAAGTACCAACTACAAGGTTATTGACTATACAAAGCGCCACCACGCCAGGACGAATTTGGTGGACTCGAACCGCTGACCGAATGGCGCAGGGACTCTGCAACACCAGTCCGTGATTCTACCAACCGCGCCACCCTGGTGGGTAGAGAGAGAGAGAATTACTAGTTGGTGGGGCTGTAATATATAAACATAAGAACATAAGGAAGCTACTAGAGGCCGGGAGACCTACACGTGGTAGTTCTTGTAAACATGTGTGACAGCATACTGTGTTAAAGGGAGTTAGAGAATTAATTCATTCTCTCTTAACACAGTATGCAGTCACAATGTTTACAGGAACTATCACGTGTAGGTGTCCCAGCCTCTTGTAGCTTCCTTATGTTCTTATTTTCTAGGCGAGATGTATTATATATTAGACACAGGTTTTTATAGTGGCGGGGGTGTGAAGTGTGTGTATAGTAGTACAGCATACTGTGAAGTACTACTGTGGCTCTGTAGTCTGTTATGACAGAAATAAATACTTGTTGGTGTAATAGACCGAGAAAAAAATACTTGGTGTAATAGACCGAGAAATAATTTATTTTCTCTCTCTCATCTCAGACCACACTCCTATGTCCCCCAAAGTATGTTTATATACCACACACTCACTTCACAACCCTAACAAAAAAACAAAAAGTAACATCCATATACTAGTACACTAATACAATATAAAAATAAGCTTTAAAACACTTCAGATTTAGAGTACATGATAAGCCCATTACGTTTAGGTCCATGGGGTGTTGAGGTCATAGGTACATGTATAGTGACTGGTCGAGGCGGGAAGGGAGGGAAATGAATTGAATTAATGCTAAAAAGAGGGAAATGTGCCAGCAATCCGAGGTCATATGGCAAAGCATAAAGGGTCAGGGTTATAGAGAACTAGTGGAATGGTGAGGGAAGGGAAAGGAACGGCTTGTTACAGCAGGATGGTTAGATCAGAGGAAGGATGTGGATTTGTTTGGGTACATGGGGTGTTGAGTGACTGGTAGAGGCGGGGAGAGAGGGAGGGATGGGTGACACAGAACAGCCGGGCAGCCAGTACTGTATCACCTAGGCTTCATGACACACTGCCTGGGAGGACTGGTAGAGGCGGGGAGGGAGGGAGGGATGGATGACACAGACAGCCAGGCAGCCCGTACTGTATCACCTAGGTTCATGGCACACTGCTGGGAAGGACTGGTAGAGGGGGGAGGGGGGAGGGATGGGTGACACAGAACAGCCAG
>JACEEZ010021676.1:37348-144848 GCA_016584305.1 Chionoecetes opilio
GGTAGTCATCATCAGAGTCGGCTCCAGCCGCTCCACAAGTCAGTAGGCGCCGTAATTTTTACCTACAAAAAATGTTTATCAGTATAAAGATATACTGTTATCTTCGGAAATGTTTGTCTATAAATTATCAAATAAAAACCGTAAAACACACTAAAGAAATGCCATTATGCGACTCTCAAGAATATGCATGAACTTAAAACTTCGCCATTTAATATTTGTTCGTAAACATTTTACATGTAGAATATTAATAGAAGCGGAATTTAATTAGCTTTCCATTGCTATATTTAGTTTTCTGATAAGTGAATTAGAACCATACATAAATTAGCGTTAACTAAATAAATAACATCATCAATCGGGAAAATTACCCGATTTCATGATCTTTTTAGTTAGTTAACGCTAATTTATGTATGGTTCTAATTCATTTATCAGAAAAACGAAATATAGCAATGGAAAGCTAATTATAGTCCGCTTCTATTGATATTCTCCATGTAAAATGTTTCGAACAAAATATTAAATGGGAAAGAGTTTAAGTTCATGCTATTCCTTGAGTCTCATAATGGCATTTCTTTAGTGTGTTTTACGGTTTTTTATTTGATAATATTATAGAACAAACATTTCCGAAGATAACAGTATATCTTTTATACAGATAAACATATATTAGGTAGGAAATTACCCGATTTCATGATGTTATGTATTTAGTTAACGCTAATTTATGCATGCTGCTAATTAATTTATCAGAAAACAAAATATAGCAATGGAAAGTTAATTAAATTCCGCTTCTATTGATATTCTCCATGTAAAATGTTTTCGAGCAAAATCTTAAATGGCGAAGAGTTTAAGTAATGCATATTTCTGGAGAGTCTCATAATGGCATTTCCTTAGTGTGTTTTACGGGTTTTTATTTGATAATATTAAAGAACAAACATTTCCGAAGATAACAGTATATCTTTTATACTGATAAAACATATATTAGGTAGGTAAACTTGTCATCTCGGTGGGCCTCGTACAGACTCCGTCCGTGACGTCATCAATCTCAGGCGCAGGCTTTTTTACATACAGACGGCTTGACACTGCCCACCACCACCACCATGCCACACAGGACACACTCCCACAGGCACGGGTACAACCACACTTGTCCACACAACACACCACCTCAAAAGTGGATCTTCATGTGGCTGGCAATATCACCCTTTGTCTTGAAACACTTGCTACAAATATCACACTTGAACTCCCGCAAGCCAGTGTGTCTAAAGGTGTGTTGGGTGAGTTGTGAACGGATATAAAACCTTTTCCCACACCCTAGTTGTAATGTGAGAAAAATGGGTAATCCTGTGACTCACGATTGACGAAGAGTTTACATGAGTGTTAAGAGTAAAGTAATATAAAAATATCTAGTAATTAAATGCTCGCAATTTGCCTTCACTCCTCAGTCCTTAATCAGTAGATATAGGTTCTGACAATATTTTATACCCGCGGTCGCTAGTGACGTCACGGCAAGAAGGCGATTTGAGGGAAGACCAGGTTTCTCTCTCTCTCAGAGTCTCTGGCCATCTTTGGTAGCGACAACACACGCGCGGAGAGTTGTGTCGTACAACCCTTTTCGAAGGTATGTGTGGGGCGGTGTATTTATAAGGATGTATAGGGCATTGATCAGTTATGTATTGGACATTATATATTCATTGGTTTACGTGTATTCAGGGTTTTGGAGACGAGCTGAGTGAGCTGAGTGAGCTGAGGGGGTGGTTTAACCCATGAGGGACCCACGTGTGTGCTGATGGTGGTTGTGGGTTGCTGAGCTGAGCTGAGTGAATGACTCGCGGATACACCAGTGTATACAGCTAAGGCAATGATTCATCGCGAGTGCGTGTATAGATAGGTACATTACCTAGTGACAGTGGGGTAAAGGAATTCTTGAGTTTTTGTTAAAACCGAGTAAGAATCGCGTCGTGTCGGGGATTATTATTGTTCAGTGATTTTTTTGGTGAAACCTTAGAGTGGGGATGTGAATACTGGTATCAACACAGTGATAATATACGGAAACCCTGTTAACGAGTCGTTTATTAAGTCCCAGTTATACTTACATATTCTCTACATCTTTAATTTTTTTTCCCACTTATTGTGGGTGGTGGCAGCGTAATCACCAGGTTTGTGGAGCCCTTCAAGTTAACATCAAGCTATAAGGGGGGGCGCTACATAGGCATTCATGGTTTTTAACACCACTGTGTGTCAGGGTGTGTGAGGTGAGGTCACTCTTTGTAGTAAATCTTTTCCCACACTCTAAACATCATAATTCTTATCACCACTGTGTGTCAGGGTGTGTGTGGTGAGGTCACCCGTCTAGAAAATCTTTTCCCACACTCTAAACATTCATAATTTTTGACACCACGTGTGTCAGGGTGTGTGTTGTGGAGGGAACTCTTTCTAGTAAATCTTTTCCCACATCATTTTGATTGGGGAGGCGGTAGCGGAGTGGTTAGCGTCTCCGACTAGCGTTCCGGTGACCGAGTTCGATCCCGAAGAAACCCGAAACCTTTCTGCACCGTTCGAGTGTGCCAGAACACCCACATGCCCTGCCATCAACTCTACCTTCCCGATTGCAAGTGATCGGAGGACACAGGGGGCGGTATGAGCCTCTAATCAAAGCGTCGTCACTATAAGAATTCTGCCTGCGCCACCACGGGCGGAGGACAACATCACAGCCCTCAAGTGAACCTCCAGAGCCTACCATCCGTGCCCTGGGTCACCACTGCCTACAGGCGCTATAGGCCTAACACCACTGTGTGTCAGGGTCATACTCTAAACATTCATAATTCTTGACACCAGTGTGTCAGGGTGTGTGTGGTGAGGTGACTCTTGTAGTAAATTTTTTCCCACACTCTAACATCATTATTCTTGACACCATCATGGTGTGTCAGGGTTGTGTGTGGTGAGGTTACACTTTAGAGCAAATCTTTTCCACACTCTAAACATTCATAATTCTTGCACCACTGTGCGTCTAGAAATGTCTCTCAAGCAGACTCTATATTTGAATGTTTTGTCACACTGCTGGCACTTCAGCTCACTGTGTGCCTTGTGGCTGAGCTGCTGCCTCCGGTGATTCTTGCCATCACCCCTCGTGCCTCCCCACACCTGAGGCAGAGCTGATCTGCTGCTCCCAGCCTCCCGGCCACTCATGCTGCTGCTCGGCCCCACAGCTCCACCGCAGCCTCCGTCAGTACACGCGACGACCGGTGTTGCATAAAATAGGTACCGCCTGTAAATAAGTCACAAAATACTGGTACACCGCCCGTGTTGTCAGCTTATGGTAATTTTCCCCTACTAAATATATGTTATCAGTATAAAAGGTATACTGTAATCTTCGGAAATGCTTGTTCTTAATATTATCAAATACAAACCGTAAAACACACTAAAGAAAGGCCATTATGAGATCTCAAGAAATATACATGAACTTAATATTCTACTAAAAATCTTCGTAAATTTAATACTTTCCGAGAAAACTTTTTAAAAGGAGAATATCAATAGAAGCGGAATTTCATTAGCTTTTCCATTGATACATTTCGTTTCTGATAAATGAATTAGCAGCATGCATAAATTAACATTAACTAAATAAATAACATCATCAATCGGGAAAAATTATCATATTTCATAAATTCATAAATGACGAAGAGTTTAATAGAATATAAAAGTTCATGCATATTTTTTGAGAGTTCATAATGGCCTTCTTTAGTGTGTTCACGGTTTTTTATTTGATAATATTATAGAACAAGCTTTTCCGAAGATAAGAGTATCCCTTTTATACTGATAAACAAATATTTAGTAGGGGAAAAATTACCTTAAGCTGGCAAACACGGGCGGTTCGCAGTTTTTTTTATGACTTTTTTAACAGGCGGTACCTATTTTATGCAACACCGGTCCTGCGGGAAACCCCTCGGGGATGCCGGAGCGAGCCGGGTCTTGGACTGTGACCTCAGCACCTGCAACAGTGGTGACAGTCAGCACACTGAGAGTCAATTTCTTCCCGTTATCTGAGACCCTGACAAATTTTTTCCCCGGGCCCAAATTTTGAGTGCTTTTTCTGATGGAGATTCAGTGGGTTTTTAATGAAAACAGCGACCATTTAAAATTCGAGTGATGAAATTAAAAAAAAAAAAAATTTTGATATGGGTTTTCCGTAAAATAAAACAATCTCCATTACATAAAGCACCTATTGTAGGCCAGAAAAATTTTTGTAAATTTTTAGTGTTTGCTCATAATCTCCCCACTTCCCCCAAACAAGTTTGGGACCCGTGGGAATGCGGGGTTTTCGGGTGAGGAACAAATTAGGGGTCGGAAAACACGTAATTTAAGAGTTGGGTAGGGGGAAAAATTTCCCAAGATCTAGCAATTTTAATTATATCTGGTAATTTTCTTGTATCTAGAGAAATTTGCTACCAAAATTAACCTAACCTAACCAAATCTAAACCTAAAACCCAACCTAAGCTAACCTAATCAAATCTACCCTAACCAAAACAAATCTAACCTAACCCCTAGCGGGGAGTTGGGGGGAATCGAGTATCGACACTTGCGTCATCATTCTGGTGAGGATCGTCAGGTTCACACGTCTCTGGACACAGAAGAAATCCAATGAATTTTCTTTGGGTTAGGGAATGTTTCAACACCCCTAAAGGCCCGTCCACACTATGCCTCAAAGACGCGCTGCCTGTCGCTGGCGCTGTTGAAAATCGAGCTTTTCAACACCGCCAGTGTCGTGCTGAGTGAATCCAACCCAGCCTGATTGCCGCAGCACTGCCCAGCCCCACGAGTCCTCCTCACTCCTCACTGTCCTCAGTGCTTGTACCTGGGCTTCACTGAGGGAGGACGTTATTGCGCCGCGCTCCCTGAAATACGGACCCAAACTCATGTTATTTAGTTTGTTTAATAGGAATGGGTGTGGAAATTTACCCCAAAAACCCCCCTCTATATTTGGAGAGTGGTATTTTGCCCCCCCCCCCCACCTAGTGAGAGGTATTTCCGCCATAATAGGGGGCGCGTATAGGGATAGATATATAATGAAATGGTAATAGGTAATAATTTAAGGAAATTTTAAGTAAATGTTTAGTACTGGGATAGGAAAAATTTTAATATCCCAGTGGTTAATAAACTTTGATTTAAAATAATTAGCCCCTTTAATTTGGGGGCCGGGCTTTGGTTGTCGCCCAAAATACTAGCCACTAAGATTTTGTACGTGGTATGGGTTTTGGGTGGCGATCGCTCCCGACCGCCCACGGGAAAATAGTACACCCAGACCCCTGTGAGGAAACACAATTTAATATACGGTTTGCTTGTCTAAAAGTAAAGTACCCCCGACCCCCTACCATTCCAGTTCCCGTGAGAGTAACATCTCTTGATTTATTGATTAATTAATAAGAATTGATATAGACTTTTTGTACAATAGTTAAATAAAGGACATGTGTTAAAAAAAAAAACACACTGATGATAGCCGTGCGTCGTAACTTGGGGGGAAAGCCCTTCGACGCCGAAGAAACACTTGCCTCCGCCCCCCCTCGTCATTCACGGGGGCCCGATCACGGGCGCCCACATCGGATAAAAGGGACCATTGCAGTTTTAATAAAAGCCCTACAGCCGTTTTCAACCCACTATCCACCGATAAGGGGACCTAGTTTTTAATTAGCTGGGGTATGGTTTCGGGCAGGGATATATGGGTTTGAGTTGGTAAAAAAATCAGATTAAAATTTTTTGTTATAAAAATCACAAATTTTTGGTCCCCGGGTGAGGAATTTTGATGCTATGTGATTAAATGGTTGTTAATTGTGACGTAGTTATGAGTCTACCACAATCGTGGTATGGGGGAGGGGGGGGTTTTCTGGCGTCAAGAATGACTCAGCTGTTAAATACTGCCAGGTAGTAGATAACATCAGGGGTTGCGTAGTACTAGTTAGTTGTAGTATTTAGGGGGGGTTTGCAATTATATACGCCTGTCCGGTTTTGTTAGGCCGAGTAGGCCTACCACCACTTGGGAATATAATTACTTATCAATAATAAGTTTTATAGTAACGAACTTCCCTTTAATTTTTCTTTTGAGAAAATAAATTAAAAATCAGAGGGAAGGGACTAAATCATTAGTGCTAAATTGGGTTGGTTTGACACGATTTATAATCGTGGATGAAGCAGCTGGGACTAACCTATAGACATAATGTTTAAACCAGGTCTGCTAATTCAAAAAAGTAAATGGGCAAAATATGAGACGGCACTGCATATATAAATTAAATTAAAAAAAGCTGGGGATAAAAAATTTATTAGATATGTGTTATCAACAGAACACGAATGTAAAAGATATCTCGATAAAGAAATTTGAATATGAGGGTTTACTGGAGTGTGTCATACCCATCAACAGCGATAGCTTTTTTAAACCCCAAAAATTTTGCAAGGTATTAGCCAGAAACCCCCACAAGGAGATCCATATTAGCCGAAGGAATCAGCTATATCAGCACCCTCGAGTTTAAAGACCCCTTTAGTGGGATTTACCTGCCCCTTTAGAAAATCATACAGCCTGAATTTACGTTTCAAATTCCAGCCTACCAGTAAACTACTTAGACCAAATAAAATAATAGATACAAACCCAAATCGGGGGCGATTCTAGTGAAGTACAAATAAGAAATTGTGCTTATGTGAGGGGAACATAGACCCTCCCATGTAATTTTCTATCAGATTTTTACACGAGATTTGAAAGGTTAATGCGCTTGGTATTTGCCTATGTCCCCGTGGAAAAACATGCTTCAAATGATCCCCCTATAAGTTGAATTTGTAGGAAATGAAACAATCTGTTCTTTAACATGCTCTTTGCCCAAACAGTGAAAAACAATTTAGACCCTACAGTAGTTAAAATGGCAGAATAAAAAGAGTATTTCAGCAGCTGTTCCAACTGCGGTTGAAGGTGTCCCATAATGGTAATGCAGTCATAGTAAAGACATGTTTTACAGGGTGCACAAAGACCCTTATAAGCAGAGTAGTTGAATTATTAAAACTACCGATAATTAAAAAAGTGAAATGATATCAGGTTTTCTCTCCAATAATGAGGCTCAAACTTATGACATAGTTCAACCCTAGTCCAATTGGGAAGATTTTAAATTAGGGTAGCTGCTGTAGTAGTAAATAATTTGGATTATTTTAAGTTAAGGATAAAGGACACAGCTGAAATGCTGGGGATAATGGTGTTAAACGTTAGAAATACCTTCAAAGACGTGATGGCCCTTTTCCAATTAAAAAAGGGACCCGATTATTTGGGCGTAAATAAGGAAGGTCATAAAATACTAACGTCTCAATGTTCATATGCTGGGGTAAGGAATAATGGGACCCAATCCCACATCCCCTAAGTCGAACAGGAGAGTATTCCTAGTCGCAAAACCCCCATTAATTACAGAATGGAAACACTTTTTTGCCCCCACCCAAAAAGTGAGGTTTTTGGGAAAGTGGGATTCCCGCCTAATGAATATATTGCCCCTAATGAAAATCCCAATAATAAAGGTCGCGGGAGATAATAACCTCAAATTTAAACAGGATTTGGTTTTTTAAAGCCCACCTGGCTGAAAGAGTGTAATAATAATCTAAATGTTTCCACTCAGTCAGACAAAATCTGAAGAATAATAAGGGGAACGAATTGATCCCAGATCCTGTGATAGACATAGAAAGGGTTTTTCCCTTTGGTTAATATTTCCCCCCGGGTTAATACCCCTGCAAGGTTTACTCCCTGCAGGGGGTTAATACTCCCTGCAAAAGGTTTTTACTCCCTGCAAAGGTTTAAAATTCCCTGCGGGTTAATACTCCCTGAGGTTAATACTACCGCAAGGTTAATCTCCCTGCAGTGTTAATACCCCCGCAAAGGTTTAAAACTCCTGCAGGGTTTAAAACTCCCTGAAGGTTGTACTCCCCACGGTTTTAATACTCCCCGCAAGGTTTAAAACTCCCTGCCCGGGTTAAACTCCTGCAAGGTTAATACTCCCGCAAGGTTAATTTCCCTGCAAGGTAAAAAAAAGGGATAGCTCGTCTTTGAAGTTTTTTATCAGAACAAACAGAAGCAGGTTTTCCTGAGGAAAATCAGCTATTTGGGTTCAGCCAGCCCCCATACGAACAAATTGCCCAATTGGGTCTGTTTCCTTTATTATGAGGTTTAGGTGTTCGAGGTCGAAATTTTTAACTGATCTTCCAAATAAAACCTGCCATACCATATAATTCCCCAAAAGCCTCATTTACTAAATTGTTGGTGGGAAAAAAATCAAGGAACTATTCATGCGGGAATGGTACAAGTTGGCCGAATTTAGGTGTCATTTTTGGATAAATCATGGTAGAAGGCAGTCAAAAATTACTCAGATCTTCATTAAAAATTTTTTGATCGAGTAAAATAAATTTAAATTTATTTTTTAAACTAAAAATTTTTTATTACTAACTTAACAAATATTTTTGAAAATTTTTGATTGTAAAAAAAAAAAATTAAAAATTTAAAAATATTATTTTCATAGGAAAAAAGTTGCAATTATAATTAAAAGAAAAAAAATAAATTTTATTTTTATTATTTTTTTATGTTATATTATTTATTTTTTATTTTTATTATTATAAGAAAAAAAAAAGAAGAGGAAAAATTAAAAAAAAGAAAATATCAAAACAAAAAAAAAAATTTGACCTATAGAAAAGTTTAAAAAATTGAAAAAAAAAAAAAGGTCGAAAAAATTTTGAAAAATTTTTAAAAAAATAGAAAAAAAAAAAAATAAAAAATTTCTCACATTTTTTCCAATTTTTTTTGGGTTTCCCTAAAAAATGGTTCTGTGTTACGGGGCATGTGTTACGCTATGGGGTGTGTTAAGCCGGCCACACACCCCCGGCGCGGGGGTCCCGGGCCGACAAAGAGTGGCGGGGATCGTTCGCCCCGGGCGAGACCCACCCAAAACCCCCGGCCGCCTCATGAAAATATAAGTACACGCGGCCCCCGTGGTGAAAATGAATCCGCTGCCGAAAATGACTTTTTGGTGAGGTGCATGTGCAGCCAAATAAACCTTTTTTACGTCATATTATAAATCGTCATATATAATACCTAATTTCAAAAAACAATTATTACTGGTACAATTAGTCATTATTGGCCGAGCGCGGGGCGGGCCGCCCGGAAGGGACCCACCCCCACACGGGAGGGGGGCGGCCGGCCGGACGGAATTTTAAGGCCCACTGATTTTCATCCCGGCCCCTCGACAGGCCCCGCCGGTGAAAAAAACCCCCACACACACACCCGGGCCCCCTCTAGCCACGCCCCTTTTGTCGGCCCCGGGCAGGGCCCCCCCCCGGTGTGGTGGCCGGCTTTACGGAACCCCTGGGGGCTCTGTTTTTGCGTTTAAAAAACAGTTACGTCAAAGGCAGGGAATAACGCCATACGTTTGTGTACCAATCCTGTGTTAGCCCCCTTTACGCCAGATTTTCCTTTGCTATAAAATTGTCTGTTGTCAGCCATTAAAAAAACGAAAAGCACTGAATATACCACAGTAGTTGGGACAAAGGTATATATAGGTCATAGCTATAAAACATTGTTATAGTACTAAAAACGTTTATTGGGACACAAATTACAATGGAACTTTCCACGGGCCTCAAGTGGTTAAAGGTTTTCGGTGTGTTACGTAAAACGGGGAAAGTGTTCGAAAAAATTTAATGTTTCGGATGGACAGTGATTTGGAAAGCGTAGAAAAGAACTGATCTCAGTGTTACGAACTTACGAGTGTTTCGTTACGGAGTTTTTTGGTTTCGGGGCTTTTTACTAGTGGGACAGAGAACACACACAACATACAAGGCTGAAATGCGTTTTCGTCAATACGTTACTTTTAAAATCGCGTTTAAATATTTTTACGGATTTTTTATAGTTTTTTTTTAAATTTTTGGGTTTTTTTGAGAAAAAATCTTGCCCCTTTTTTTGCTTCCCCTTTTTGAATTTTTTTGGGTTTTGGAAATTGGGCTAAAGCGTATAAGTAGACATTTTGTGATCAATATAGGCACGTTGAGTAATATTGGGCTAAAGCTGTATAGACCCTTTTTAGGCGCCTGAAATTTAAAAGGCACAAGCGCACCCCCGCCAAAACTGAGTTTTCACCCCCTCTCGTGAAATGGACCCTAGCTTGTCTTACAAAAAAAAGTGGGTTAGGTTTTCGTGTATACTAGAGGGTTTAAATTCCCATAGAAAAACCATAATTTGTTGTCTCTACGCTTCCCTCGCCTGAGATCTGCAACCGCTTAGTGTAGAAATGACACAAGTCTCACCGTCTCCTTAACTCCGGAATATTGGCCAATGGATCCACCACTTCGCCACGGCCCAATGAGAACGCTCATACTTCATCGAGTAGACGCGAGGCCAATCAGGGCAACTGGCAGTCCTCTGAGCCAATGAGAGTGCTGTTTCCATCCCGCCTCAGACCTAGTACACAATGTTTACTCTGTGGAGCGCGAAATTCCTCGAGGTGATCTGTAGAGCTCCGTGATTTCTTGTTTTTTTCTTATAGGAACTAATGAGTGTTGTGCACCATGGCTGATGATTAGGTGGTCCTCAAAATTGAAACTCGGAAAGTCTAAGCTCCAACCCCGGAATTCATTGGAATAGTCGAGAAAACTCTCCTGGTGAATTTTTTTCTCACTCGGACAACATTTACCCCTCCCTCATCGACCTTGAAGTTTCACACTGAGGATAAAAAAAAACAATCCTTGAAAAAAAAAATTGTGCCGTTCATTCCCAAAATGTTAGCTTATAACCCACAACATGCAGTGTTTTATAAATGGTTACCCCATTACACAGTTAAATGACCACAATCCACAGTTAATATCAGTGAAAAAAGAAACACCCGAAAATTTGACCATTTTCGAACTTCACAAATCTTAAGCAAAATGTCTTTCTACCTCAAATACATAGTTTGTAGCGGCTGTAGCCCAACGTAAATCAAGTGTAACTAGTATATTTTAACACAACATGGAAGTATCATTTTTGTTCCATGAACACAATCTGAGTCTCTTTAGAAGACTCTAACAGTTTACTCACAAGGCTCCTAGGCCCGTCCGACTTAGTGCTCCTGCTCCTAGTGGGCCGCCACACCAGCAGCCCCGGTCTTTCTTTGGAGTCCGGGAACTCCGCGCGATGACGAGAGACAACTTGGAGGAGAAATTGCAGTTGCTCCTATCCTGAGTTAGCCTTCAGTTTGTACTCCTGGATGAGGGCAACTCTCGCTCGCGTGGCCGTTGATGACCGCTTTCCCCTGCACGAGGCCGCCGCTGTCCGGAAGTCTTCCCGCTCCAGCCAGGTCGCGGGATCGGCGTCGAGGAAGCCGTCTTCCAGGCGCAGCTTCTAGAAGAACCGTCGCGTGTTGGTTGATGCCATGTCTTGCAGTTGCAGTCCAGAGACGGCTTGGCTGGGCAGCTTTGGGCGCTTCGCTGGAGATTCATCTCCCACCGTGGTGTGAAGTGAGGTGAGGATTTCTCTTCTTCTCCACCGTGACCAGGGGGTAAAAGAGCGCCAGAGCGACAAGCTCCTCCGAGAGGTACCACAGGTGCCCTTGCAGTTTGGTCAGAGCTTCCTTGCCCACGTCCCGGTTGACGTTCATGTAGGTCGTCAAATCCTTCAACAGTTGCAGGTCGTGTCGAGGGGCAGCTGCGGCCTCCGGAGCCAGTGTCCAGTCTTCGCGTACAGGCGACTGATGAAGACGGCGATTTGCCGCAGGCCCTTCTCCTCCCATCACGTTTGTCATAGCCCTCTGGGGCGCTTTGGAGGGTCTTGCTTCTTCGTTTGTCTCCGCTCTCCTCCCCAGCGGTCTCATCTGCAGAGGTGGACGACGATTCCAATTCCACTGAGGTCATGGACGTGCTGGCCTCATCCTCCGCGCGCTGTGCTCTGTCGCTCCTGCAGCTCACGGCGTTGAGCGACGCGGGCCTCCACGGCAGCTAACTGTGTGTCGGGCAGATCCCAGCTGTCCATGGCGACCGGGTTCGCGCTGAGCTAGCAGAAATGCCTTATCCTCCTCATTCCTGAGGACGTCCAGGGCATTGGTGGCGGCGACATCGAAGAGATTCTTCGTCCGCTTCTTGAAAGCTTCCTCACGCACCGCTTGAGAGCCAGCTCGCCCCTTGTTCCGCTTGACGTTTCCAAACTCCTTATGGAGTTTTTCAATCTTTGCCAGGATGGTGTCCTTTCGCTGGAATGGGATCCTGGCCTTTAAACAGAGCTCAATGACAATTTTCATGACATCGTTGGCCGCCTCCCGCACAGACTTCTTCTCGACCTCGATTCGGCATATCAACAGTCCCAGCACTTCTTCTTCCGAGGGAAGTTGAGACCCGGCAATGTTTTGCAACGGAGCAATCAAATAGCGACGGTTCACTGCTGCCATGCTCGATAGAATGATAGATTGATGAGTGATGACTCACCCTGAAGAAAAAAAATTGTTAGGGGGGCGGTGAGAAGAACGAGTAATACACATTACACATACACATAATACACAAACACACAGATCAACGTATCACATCAAAAGAAACGATTGGACATTACAGGAGCGTTTCAAAGTTCAGCAGAGGCCGATACGTCGTCGTTCTAATGTCAGCCGCCCCCAGAAACTGAGGCTAAACTTCAAGGTCGATGAGGGAGAGGTAAATGTTGTTGGAATTTGAAAAAAATGCACGAGGAGAGTTTTCGTTTATTCCAAACGAATTCCGGGGGTTGGAGCTTAAAATACTGAATTAGAAAATTTACCCCTCACGAAGGACACCCTACAGTGATGATGGTAGGGAATCAGTGTCTGGCGAAAAGTGTAGAGGTGGGGAAAATGAGCCACGCCCTTCCCGTTCACGCAAAAGGCTGCGTAATGAACAGGAATAGAAGAGGGTAGAAGCAAAAATGGCGCGTGATTCAGGAAAGGAATATAAAAGTGTTTCCACCGGGAAAGTGGTAGCAGAGAAAAAGATTGGTCCATCTTGCCGCGATGGATATTTTGCGAAAGTTACCATGCCAGTGATCAGTGTAGTGTTTAAAAGCTTTTGGGATCTTGCTTCCTATGGCAAACAGACAGCCTACCTTCAGAGACTTGTTCACTCGGTACCAGTTAAGAGGCGCAGGAAGCCGCTAGGTGACGAAGCCCCAAACATTCACCCAGACAGTGATGTATACTGTGATGTATAATGATGTGGAGTACACAATATGCAAGGCAGGGTTCTTATCTATATTTGGAATAACAGCAAGACGAGTGCGCACTGTTATTGAAAAACTGACAAAGACAGGAACACCTGTGCCAGACAAGCGGGGAGACAGCCAACAGCCACAAAAAAACCGAGGAAGTTGTTGAGTGTGTCCGAGAACACATTATATCAATGCCTACTGTTGGGTCACACTACACCCGAGCCAAGTCCCCCCACAGGAAATACCTGTCTACGGAACTGAACCTGACCAGTTTGTACGAATTGTACGTTGCTTGGATGGTCAAGGAATACCCTACGGTAAACACAGTGAAGATCAGCTACTACAGAATTTATTAGATGTTCCATTTAATTAGTGTTTAAGAGTTAAAACATTAACACATTAACAACTATTGCATATTGAATGTAAAAAAAAAGAAGTAAAAAATGAACGGTCCTTGAGCTTTGAACCCCTAGCTTTGACATCATGCCACCAGCCTGCGCACCAGCCGATTTTTTTCAGAACATTAAAAACAAATCTAGAAGGCAACACCTTTCTAATAAAACAAACCCCATTACAATATCTTCTTTTGTTGCTGATTTACTTTGAAAACACTTTAGGTGCATTTTTTTCATTGATAAAAAGTGGCGCTTGTGCCGTTTCATATCTTGATTTTCTTAGATTAAACTTTAAGCACGTTTTTCTCAGTTTTTTAAAAGTGGCGCTTGTGCCGTTTCAATTCTAGGCGCCTGATTTAAGCTGATACAATATAAGCACTGTTGAGTAATATTGGGCTATAAGCTGTATAGACCATTTAAGCTGATACAATATAGGCACTGTTGAGGAATATTGGGCTATAAGCTGTATAGATCATTTAAGTTGATACAATATAGGTACTGTTGAGTAATATTGGACTATAAGCTGTATAGACATTTAAGCTGATATAATATAGGCACTGTTGAGGAATATTGGGCTATAAGCTGTAGTGTACTTTTGTTTTTTTTGACAGTGGTGTGGCAGTGTTCAGTGGATANCAGGGTTAAATCCTGCAGGGTAATACTACCTGCAAGGTTAATACTCCCTGCAGTGTTATACTCCTGCAAGGTAATACTCCCGCAGGGTTAATACTCCCTGCAAGGTTGATACTCCTGCAAGGTTGATACTCCCTGCAAGGTTAATACTCCCTGCAGGGTTAATACTCCCTGCAAGGTTAATACTCCCTGCAAGGTTAATATTCCCTGCAAGGTTAATAAAAGAGATAGCTCTGATCCTTTGAAGTTTTGTATCAGAACAATACAGAAGCAGGTATTTCCTGAGGAATATCAGCTATTGGCTTCAGCCAGCCCCCATACGAACAAATTGCCCATATTGGGTCTGTTCCTTGATTATGAGTGTATTAGGTGTCGAGGTCGAAATTTTCAAGCTGATCTTCCAAATAAAACCTGCCATACCATACTAATTCCCAAACGCCATCATCTTACTAAATTGTTGGTGGAAGAAAATCATAGGAACTCATTACATGGCGGAATGGCTACAATGTTGGCCGATATCAGGTGTCATTTTTGGATAAATCATGGTAGACAGGCAGTCAAATATTACCTCAGATCTCTCATTAAATTTAATAGATCTGAGTAATAATAATATTAATTATATTTATTAACTAATAAATTATTATATTACTAACTATAACAACTATTTTAAGAAATTTTAGATTGTTAAAAAAAAAAATAATAATTATAAATATATTATTTACATAGGAAAAAAAGTTGCAATTATAATTAAGAGAAAAAAGATAATTACTATTATTATTATTATTATTATTGTTATTATTATTATTATTATTATTATTATTATTATTATAAGAAAAAAAGATGAAGAGGAAAAATAAAAAATAGAATATATCAAAACAAAAAGAAAATTTGACCTATAGAAAAGTTTAAAAAATTTGAAAATAAAAAAAGGTCGTAAAAATTTCGTAAAATTTTGAAAATATAGAAAAATTGAAAAAATAAAAAATTTCTCACATTTTTTCCAATTTTTGTGTTCCGTAAAACTGGCTTCAATGTGTTACGGGGCATGTGTTACGCTATGGGGTGTGTTAAGCCGGCCACACACACACCGGCGCGGGCTGTCCGGCCGACAAAGAGTGGCGGGGCATCGTTCGCCGGACGAGACCCACACACACACCGGCCGCCTCATGAAAATATACAGTACACGTCGGCCCACCGTGGTGACAACATGAATCCGCTGTCCGAAAATGACTTGTTGGTGATGGCTGCATGTGCAGCCATATATAATACCTATATATAATACGTCATACTATATATAATACGTCATATATAATACCTATATTATCATAAATACAATTATTACTGGTACAATTAGTCATTATCTGGCCGAGCGCGGGGCGGGCCGCGCCGGAAGGCACCCACACACACGCAGGCGGCAGGCCGCGCCGGACGGAATTTTCAAGCGCCGACTGATTTTCATCCGGCCGCTGCGACAGGCCCCGCCGGATGAAAAACACCCTCACACACACACCGGCCGCCTCTAGCCACGCCCCTTTTCGTCGGCCGGACAGGCCGCGCCGGTGTGTGTGGCCGGCTTTACGGAACCCCTGGTGGCTCTGTGTGTTGCGTTAATAAACAGTTACGTCACAAGGCGAGGGAAATAACGCCATACGTTTGTGTCACCAATCCTGTGTTAGCCCCTTCACGCCCAGATCTTTCCTTTGCTATATAAAATTGTCTGTTGTCAGCCATTAAATAACGAAAAGTCACTGAATATACCACAGTAGTTAGTGGACAAGGATACTATATAGGTCATAGCTATAAAACATTGCTTATAGTTACTAAAAATCGTCTATTGGTACACAAATTACAATGGAACTTACGCACTGGGCCTCAAGTGGTTAAAGTGTTACGGTGTGTTACGTAAGACTGGTAAATGTGTTACGAAGATTTTATAAGTGTTACGGATGTGACAGTGATTTGGAAAGCGTAGAAAAGAACTGATCTCCAGTGTTACGAACTTACGAGTGTTACGTTACGGAGTTCTTTGTGTTGCGAGGACTTCTTTACGTAGTGTGAGACAGACGTAACACACACAACACTACAAGGCTAGAAATGCGTTACGTCAATACGTTACTTTTAAGATCGCGTTGAATATTGTTACGGATTTTGTATAGTTTTTATTATTCTTTGGGTTTTTCGAGAATAAAGTCTTGCCATCTTCTTTTGCTTCCGACGACGATTTTTGAATTTTTTGGATTTATGGAATATTGGGCTATAAGCTGTATAAGTAGAACATTTAAGCTGATACAATATAGGCACTGTTGAGTAATATTGGGCTATAAGCTGTATAGACCATTTCAGGCGCCTAGAATTGAAACGGCACAAGCGCCACCCCAGCCAAAACTGAGTTTTCACCACCTCTCGCTGAAATAGACGTAGCTCTGTCTTACAACAAGAGTGGATTTAGGTCTTTCGTGTACTACTAGAGGGTTGAAATTCCCATAGAAAACCATAATTTGTTGTCTCTACGCTTCCCTCGCCTGAGATCTGCAACCGCTTAGTGTAGAAATGACACAAGTCTCACCGTCTCCTTAACTCCGGAATATTGGCCAATGGTATCACCACTTCGCCACGGCCCAATGAGAACGCTCATACTTCATCGAGTAGACGCCGAGCCAATCAGGGCAACTGGCAGTCCTCTGAGCCAATGAGAGTGCTGTTTCCATCCCGCCTCAGACCTAGTACACAATGTTTACTCTGTGGAGCGCGAAATTCCTCGAGGTGATCTGTAGAGCTCCGTGATTTCTTGTTTTTTTCTTATAGAACTAATGAGTGTTGTGCACCATGGCTGATGATTAGGGTGGTCCTCAAAATTGAAACTCGGAAAGTCTAAGCTCCAACCCCCGGAATTCATTGGAATAGTCGAGAAAACTCTCCTGGTGAATTTTTTTTCTCACTCGGACAACATTTACCCCTCCCTCATCGACCTTGAAGTTTCACACTGAGGATAAAAAAAAACAATCCTTGAAAAAAAAAATTGTGCCGTTCATTCCCAAAATGTTAGCTTATAACCCACAACATGCAGTGTTTTATAAATGGTTACCCCATTACACAGTTAAATGACCACAATCCACAGTTAATATCAGTGAAAAAAGAAACACCCGAAAATTTGACCATTTTCGAACTTCACAAATCTTAAGCAAAATGTCTTTCTACCTCAAATACATAGTTTGTAGCGGCTGTAGCCCAACGTAAATCAAGTGTAACTAGTATATTTTAACACAACATGGAAGTATCATTTTTGTTCCATGAACACAATCTGAGTCTCTTTAGAAGACTCTAACAGTTTACTCACAAGGCTCCTAGGCCCGTCCGACTTAGTGCTCCTGCTCCTAGTGGGCCGCCACACCAGCAGCCCCGGTCTTCTTTCTGGAGTCCGGGAACTCCGCGCGATGACGAGAGACAACTTGGAGGAGAAATTGCAGTTGCTCCTCATCCTGAGTTAGCCTTCAGTTGTACTCCTGGATGAGGGCAACTCCTCGCTCCGCGTGGCCGTTGATGACCGCTTTCCCCTGCACGAGGGCCGCCGCTGTCCGGAAGTCTTCCCGCTCCAGCCAGGTCGCGGGATCGGCGTCGAGGAAGCCGTCTTCCAGGCGCAGCTTCTAGAAGAACCGTCGCGTGTTGGTTGATGCCATGTCTTGCAGTTGCAGTCCAGAGACGGCTTGGCTGGGCAGCTTTGGGCGCTTCGCTGGAGATTCATCTCCCACCGTGGTGTGAAGTGAGGTGAGGATTTGCCTCTTCTTCTCCACCGTGACCAGGGGGTAAAAGAGCGCCAGAGCGACAAGCTCCTCCGAGAGGTACCACAGGTGCCCTTGCAGCTTGGTCAGAGCTTCCTTGCCCACGTCCCGGTTGACGTTCATGTAGGTCGTCAAATCCTTCAACAGTTGCAGGTCGTGTCGAGGGGCAGCTGCGGCCTCCGGAGCCAGTGTCCAGTCTTTCGCGTACAGGCGACTGATGAAGACGGCGATTTGCCGCAGGCCCTTCTCCTCCCATCACGTTTGTCATAGCCCTCCTGGGGCGCTTTGGAGGTCTTGCTTCTTCGTCGTCTCCGCTCTCCTCCTCAGCGGTCTCATCTGCAGAGGTGGACGACGATTCCAATTCCACTGAGGTCATGGACGTGCTGGCCTCATCCTCCGCGCGCTGTCTCTGTCGCTCCTGCAGCTCACGGCGTTGAGCGACGCGGGCCTCCACGGCAGCTAACTGTGTGTCGACAGATCCCAGCTGTCCATGGCGACCGGGTTCGCGCTGAGCTAGCAGAAATGCCTTATCCTCCTCATTCCTGAGGACGTCCAGGGCATTGGTGGCGGCGACATCGAAGAGATTCTTCGTCCGCTTCTTGAAAGCTTCCTCACGCACCGCTTGAGAGCCAGCTCGCCCCTTGTTCCGCTTGACGTTTCCAAACTCCTTATGGAGTTTTTCAATCTTTGCCAGGATGGTGTCCTTTCGCTGGAATGGGATCCTGGCCTTTAAACAGAGCTCAATGACAATTTTCATGACATCGTTGGCCGCCTCCCGCACAGACTTCTTCTCGACCTCGATCGGCATATCAACAGTCCCAGCACTTCTTCTTCCGAGGGAAGTTGAGACCGGCAAGTTTTGCAACGGAGCAATCAAATAGCGACGGTTCACTGCTGCCATGCTCGATAGAATGATAGATTGATGAGTGATGACTCACCCTGAAGAAAAAAAATTGTTAGGGGGGCGGTGAGAAGAACGAGTAATACACATTACACATTACACATAATACACAAACACACAGATCAACGTATCACATCAAAAGAAACGATTGGACATTACAGGAGCGTTTCAAAGTTCAGCAGAGGCCGATACGTCGTCGTTCTAATGTCAGCCGCCCCCAGAAACTGAGGCTAAACTTCAAGGTCGATGAGGGAGAGGTAAATGTTGTTGGAATTTGAAAAAAAATGCACGAGGAGAGTTTTCTCGTTTATTCCAACGAATTCCGGGGGTTGGAGCTTAAAATAACTGAATTAGAAAATTTACCCCTCACGAAGGACCACCCTACAGTGATGATGGTAGGAATCAGTGTCTGGCGAAAGTGTAGAGGTGGTGGAAAATGAGCCACGCCCTTCCCGTTCACGCAAAAGGCTGCGTAATGAACAGGAATAGAAGAGGGTAAAAGCAAAAATGGCGCGTGATTCAGGAAAGGAATATAAAAGTGTTTCCACCGGGAAAGTGGTAGCAGAGAAAAAGATTGGTCCATCTTGCCGCGATGGATATTTTGCGAAAGTTACCATGCCAGTGATCAGTGTAGTGTTTAAAAGCTTTTGGGATCTTGCTTCCTATGGCAAACAGACAGCCTACCTTCAGAGACTTGTTCACTCGGTACCAGTTAAGAGGCGCAGGAAGCCGCTAGGTGACGAAGCCCCAACATTCACCCAGACAGTGATGTATACTGTGATGTATAATGATGTGGAGTACACAGTATGCAAGGCAGGGTTCTTATCTATATTTGGAATAACAGCAAGACGAGTGCGCACTGTTATTGAAAAACTGACAAAGACAGGAACACCTGTGCCAGACAAGCGGGGAGACAGCCAACAGCCACAAAAAAACCGAGGAAGTTGTTGAGTGTGTCCGAGAACACATTATATCAATGCCTACTGTTGGGTCACACTACACCCGAGCCAAGTCCCCCCACAGGAAATACCTGTCTACGGAACTGAACCTGACCAGTTTGTACGAATTGTACGTTGCTTGGATGGTCAAGGAATACCCTACGGTAAACACAGTGAAGATCAGCTACTACAGAATTTATTAGATGTTCCATTTAATTAGTGTTTAAGAGTTAAAACATTAACACATTAACAACTATTGCATATTGAATGTAAAAAAAAAGAAGAAAAAAATGAACGGTCCTTGAGCTTTGAACCCCTAGCTTTGACATCATGCCACCGGAACCTGCGAACCAGCCGATTTTTGTTCAGAACATTTAACATAACAAATCTAGAACAACACCATTTCTAATAAACAAACACCCATTACATATCTTCTTTTGGTGTGTGCTATATTTCCTTTGAAAACACTTTAGGTGCATTTTTTTCATTTGATAATAAGTGGCTGGCTTGTAGCCGTTCATACTGATTTTCTTAGATTACACTTTAAAGCCACGTTTTTTCTCAGTTTTTTTAAAGTGGCGCTTGCTTGCCGTTATTTTTCAATCTAGGCAGCCTGATTTTGTTAAGCTGTATTACAATTATAAGTTCACTGGATGAGTAATATTGGGCTATAGAAGTCTCGTGATGGAGAACCAGTTAGCTCATACACATATGGCATCTGTTTGCATGGAATTATTTGCGGCTATGATAGCTGTTATAGGGTCATTTAAGTTGAATACATTAGGTTACTGTTGATAATGATTGGACTATAAGTGTATAACCTTTAAGGGCTGATATAATATAGGCCACTGCGTTGAGTTGAATGTGTGGGCTACAATTGCTGTAGTGTAACTTTTGTTCCTTCTTGAGCAGTGGATGTGTGTTCCGTTTCAGTATTGACACTAGAGTAAATATCTTGCGTAACTAACTATTGTACATGTCAAGTTCAGTACAAACCGCCACGAACGTCCTATAATTAATTGGGAGCTCCTCTTGTATTTGCCTTATCTAAATTATCTTACTTTTTGTGTTGTCAGCGTGTAACCACTCCCACTGTTATATTCTACTCATGGGAGAGGGGTGCTGTTATTCTTCTGAACGTATATTTACCATCGTGCTGTTTTCTGCTCTACTCTTATTGTTGACATCTTCCATTTGCTAGTATGGTAATCTTAGGCTTCTCCGCTCCATTTCTACATCCTCCCTTCGGAGGCAAATTTCTGCCTTATTTTATTAATTCCTTCAATTGGGGAATTTGCACACTATTATACTCATGTTTCATTTTTCCAGGATACTTTGATCATTCTATTGAAAAAACCTGCATGGAAATAGACTACAGTGGAAATATTCAGTATCCTCGTATTTTTTCTAACTCGCCGCATCGTCGCCTTGTATATTTTGTAGACAATTGGACTTGTCTTTTAATGTCATTTGTCATCCACTTTTTCCTGCGGCTGTCCAATGATGAGAACAGAGTAAGGTTTATGCGACATACATGATATGTGAACTGCGAAAATAGGAACATCGTGTATACTCATGCGTGGAAAGGACTGTTTTTTTTAAGGCATTCAGCAGAGAAACCTTTAAACCCTGGATACATTTTTGAAGTCCCACCTGCAGTGCCAACCCAACAACTGCCTGGGGCCATTACTCCCTCACAGAACACAAATGGGCGACGGCTGCCCCCCACACATGTAAACACACTGTGCGAGGCCCACCACCAACCACCCATTGCCACACAGGACACACATCTCCCACAGGCACGTGGGTACAAACTACACATGTCCCACCACAACCCACCACGCTCAAAAGTGAATCTGGTCAGTGTGCTGTGCAAATATCACGCCTTTTTGTCTTGAAACACTTGGCTACCAAATATCACACTTGTAAACGCTCGCGCTCATCCTATTGTGGTCAAAGGTGTTCTCTGGCGAGTTATCAGTAACGTGGTATAAAACCTTTTCCCCACTCTAGCACTCATGCATTCCTTAAACACCACTGTTCGTCAGGGTGTGTTTGTGTGAGTTCAGCAACGGGTATAAAACTTTTTTCCACCCGCTAGGCTATGGTCCTGATTTCTTAATGCACTGTGGTTCTGGGTGTGTTTTGGTGATTTCGAGAACGAGTTAAAACCATTTTCCCACACTCTAGGCCATTCTTTTTTTGGATTTTTTTTCTTAACACCACTGTGTGTCAGGGTGTGTTTGCTGAGTTCAGAAACGGGTATTAAAAACCTTTTCCTCCACACTCTAGTCCCCATTCATGAATTCTTACACCGTACTGTGTGCAGGGTGTTTTGGTGATTTCACTCTTTTTAGCAAATCTTTTCCCACACGTCTAAACATTCATAATTCTTAACACCACTGTGTGTCAGGGGGGTGTTGGGTTGGTCACTACTTTGTTAGTAAATCTTTTCGCCACACTCTAAACATTCATAATTCTTAACACCACTGTGGTTTCAGGCGTGTGTGTGGTGAGGGGAACCCATCAGTTAAATCTTTATCCCCACACTCGAAACATTCATAATTCCTAACACCAGACTGTTGTGCATGGTGTGTCCTGGTGAGGGAGACCCCATTGTACAGTAATCTTTTCCCACATCTCTACTAAACCCTTCATAATTTCCTTAACACTACTGTGTGGCCAGGGTGTGTCTGGTGAGGTTACCCATTTCGTATAAATTTTTCCCCACTCTAAAAACAGTTCATAATCTAACACCACTGTGTTCAGGGTGGTGTGGTGGAGGTTAAACTTTAGCGAAAATCTTTTTCCACACTCTAAACATTCCATAAATTCTGGAACCCACTGTGTGTCAAGGATGTTTCTCAACGGTCACTTTTATATGTATTTGAATGTTTGTGTCACACTGCTGGCACTTCAGCTCACTGTGTGGCCCTGTGCCTGGAGCTGCTGCTCCAGGTGATTCTTGCCAATCACCCCCTGTGCCTCCCCATCCCCTGAAAAGGCGACTGAATCTGCTGCTCTCCGGCACTCATTGCTGCTTGCCCCCGGGCGGCCCCACGATCTCCACCGCAGCATTACTCCACGCCGAAACACACGCGATAAGGCGCCGGTCAAGTCGGGACCCTCGGGGATGCCGGAGCGAGCCTGTAGTTCAGTGCACGGGGCGGGGCAGCCGGTCTTTGACTGTGACCTAACAGCACCTTGCAACAGTGGTGGACGAGTCCAGCAACACCGAGAGCGGCACGCGCTGCCCTTGTTATATGAGACCCTGACTAATTTTTTCCCGGCCAAGTATTTAGTGCTTTTCTTGTGGCTATGGAGATTCAGTATTTTTTGGAATTAAAGACGGCGACATAAAATTCGGATGATGATCGTTTAGTTTTTTTTTTTTTTTTGTTATCTATGGTTTCCGGAAAATATCACGCAGTCTCCATGGTAACAAAAAGCAGCTATCGTATGCCAGGTACAATGAGTTCTGTTTGCTCTTCTGAAAAACGCCCGCGCAGGATCCTCGTGTCATTATTACCGTGTGTTTGTTTTGTGAGGAGAACCCTGGGCCCTGGTGGGTGATGCTCATGCTTGGCTGTGTGTGGTGTGTGTTGTGCAGGAGAACCCTGGGTAGCTCGCGGGGGGTGATGTCCTGGCAGGCTGTGGTGTGTGTGGTGTTTTGTATGAGGAACCCTGGAGCCCTGTGGTTGAGGTCCTGGCAAGCTGTGTGTGCGTGGTGTTGTGAGGAGGCACCCTGGGAGCGCCCTGGTGGTGTTTTGTCCTGGCAGGCTGTGGGTATGTGGTGTTGTGAGGGGAACTCTTGCGAGAGCCCTGTGGTGATCTCCTGGGCAGACTGTTGGTGTGATAGTGGTGTTTGTGAGGAGGAACCCCTGGGAGCCCTGCAGGCTACACAGCGTGGCAGCTGACCTCTCCTGGGAAGTAAGGCAGCAGTGAGGCGGGAGGGACAGCGTGTTAGGGGTCAGGTCACTCCTAAAGGTCAAAGGTGGTTGCATTATGTGGCCGTGGCAGCTGGGTTTACCAGCCCTAACAAAAATGGCGACAAGGGAAAAGGGCCAAAGCTGCTTCTCTTCTTGTGACGCTCTTCTGCTGTAGTTATAAAGTATCGCTTTGTAGGTCGTCGTGCTCCAGCATCGGGGTCAACTTGACACATATCTTCACTTCTTTGCACTCTGTAGCCGACTAGCCGTTTCTATTTTCCCTGTGGGGAGAGAATGTGTAGCGACACCGAGGGCAGTATATATCCAGACATCAGTCCCTTCCCATCAACTTACAGGGGTCAGGAATAGACGCAGACATAAGTCCCTCCTATCAACTACATGGTCAGTATAAGACAACAGACATAATGTCCCTCCTATCAAGCTACGAGGCAGTAATAGTTTGACACATACAGTAAGTCCCTTTCCCCCCCCATCAATCTACAGAGCAGTATAGACAGTTACAGATCATAAGTACCTCCTATCCCTACATGGCATTATAGACACTTAGACATCAGTCCCCTCCTATTCACTACAGCAGTAAGACAACAGACATAAGTCCCTCCCATCAACTACACGGGCAGTGAAATAGACACAGACAGTAAGTCCCTCCTATTCACCTACAATCCTCCTGACCACTTTCCTCTGCCAATAAATCTCGCCTGATCAAAGCCTCTATCTCTCTATCTCCATGGTTGTACTGGGGGTCTTGAAGTGACTGGGTAGGGTGGCACGACAAAGCATATCGCGAATTGACACGCAAGTACATAATATAAAAGAATTGGAAGGAAATCAAATGAACTTATAAAATAACAACTAGCGTAGAACAATCAGCGCAAGCAATACACCTAACAAGACATACTGTCAAGGAGACTACAGAAACACAGCTCAAGAGACCGAGCCCCATCTGGATGATCGAAACAACATAACAGAAGAGATTAGAGAAAAAGGAAGGCATGTATTAGACAGCAGGATGCTTACGAACACAAGAAGAAATAAGGAGAGACTCAGGCAAATGTATACCCAAAACATTAAACTACAAGTTTAAAGAGAGGAAATTAAAAGATTGCAATAGCAAACCCTAAGTAGACATAGAGTTAAGCGGAAAGATTAAACAGTACAAACATTCATACGAACTGTGTGAAGCAAATAAATTACTTTCAAGAGGGAATTGAAATACAAGAAATCTGTGACGCTTTACGTTTAAAAGCAATAGAGATTCCAGAGGCAGTAGATCAAGACCAGGCTTCCACCATTACTATAGGAAGGAGATCTGAGTATCACAAGCACCCAAACAGAATAGACGAACGTGGAACCCTAAATGAACGAAAAACTACGTAACGAGTTTTTTACCAAACAACAACGGTTATCAGTACAGCTGCTCAATAAATGAACGACAATCAAGTCTGCCTCAACACATCCTCTAGAACATTATGGATACAATATCAGGCACAATACCCACTGTGGGGTCTGTGAAATGCATCACTAACACGGAACAACCACAATACTTTCATAGAAGCAATGAGAGTACAACATGCTTCGTCAAGGCAATTAAAAAACAACAAATGTGCTACAGGATCAAATGCTAGTAGAGGAGAACTTTTTTTAAACCCTAAGCTTCAGACAGTAAAATCTTTACCAACAACCATCATAAACATGTTTCCGGACAAACACCCATATCAACTAGGTGGACTCTGTACCTCAAAAGCATGGATAATTATCAATACAACTGATAATGATAGATCAAAAAAACACAACCTACAAGTATAAGTGTTTCTACGACCCATCGCCCTGCTCAAGCTCTTCCTACAAATTGTTTTATGGCCGATACTGAGTTAAGCAAAATAGATAATCTACAAGATAATGAACCTCACAGCTGTGGCTTTTCAAGAAAAGACGCATCAAGACAAACCTTGTTTCTTTGTTAAACTATGTCATGCGGTGTGAATAGTCTGTGTCAAGATGAATGAGAGACTATTTAATAACCATCGGCTATAGATTTCACAGAAAGCCTTTGTTTCTTGTGAAAGAAAGCCCCTAATTGATGGAATAGCCGAACAAAAGGTTCTCGGTATAGCACTCCACCGACATAATTGACGCGCTCATTGGCGATAAGTGAACATATTCACGTGTCAATGACTCAATCCTTTATCTAGACATGAGATCCGTAACAACGATGGGATAGTCACCAGCGGAATAAAAGGGCAAGGTTGCATGTTCAACATCACTGTTCTTAATGATAACATTATATCATCAAGTCTGCTACCACCTGAACCAAACAACTCAATATGGAATTCAACAGACGAGGGAATAGTTCTTTATATTCCCTGCCTTTTGCTTTCTTGCAGATGATGCCTTTATTTGTATAGGCACAATATTGAATCAGATGCCCTATTTAACATTGGACATTTGACACTCATATCGTCATGCCAGCTAGACAAGTGTGCGACCTGGGAGTATGACTATAGACAAAAGCCATATAATGATTTACAACCATGAAACCGCTCTTATAAGTTCTCTGTGACTATCCAAGCATTAAAAGGAAATAAACTGACTAGGGGAAATATCACCAACAAAAGAAGATGCTTTGATTCAATTCAGTAAAGAAACCATAAAGAAAGCCCCATAGGTTGAGCTAATGTGAACAGCAAGTCACTAGTGGCAAAAAGCACCACAAGGGTCGTCCTCATTGGGTAAAAAATACTGGAAAACAAGTGGTGTTTACCCAGAGCTTCATCTACTGTCCAAGGGGCACATACCATAAACAGTAACAACCTAGGACAAAACTCAAAACAACCAGAGAACAACTGATCTTGCTTTCAGACTAAACGTACGATCCCGCTCCAAGGTCAGAGCACCAGATACAGTATTCTCTTATCACTAGTGAGAGGAATGTGGATCATGCTTGTGTATGATATATAAACCGTAGTTAGGAGATGCCACAAGGCTAAACTTCTCATATCTATATTTGTGCATACACAATTTTGGTTGACCCACCCTCATCTACAAATAGAATTGCTAACTGTGTGAAACGTATATATCGTCTAGTTTTGCTCACAGAACGAATGACTTAGGAAATGAAAGATCTTACTTACAGCCCCAATTACACGGTGCAGCTCAGTTATTGTAAAAGAGTCTTATACCATACATATTAGCAAGACTAAGTATAAACCCAACATCAAACCAAGAATATTAAGCTGTGATCTTTAGCCAAAGTCTTAAAAAGAACATTGGATATGTCCCTATCCATGCGAAGATGGAAGAGAGACAAATCTATTTCATACTTGAAAAAGAGACACCTGAGTGTGACGTTTAACAGGATAAGCATATTACAAAGCACACTCGATATAAAATAATATAGAAGCTTTATGAGTATTAGATGAGATGAGATAATCCACTACAATCTTTGTGTTTATAAGATGCTAGAGCAGCATCTCTAACATAGCAGTGTCAACACTAATAGCGTTACTAAGGAAACAGTGTCACAACATCCGAACGAACATCAGCTGCTCTCTACGACTGTGTAACACTGACAGGAATGATAATCTTTAGCACCACTCGCCTATTACACTGTCGAGATATGAAAAGACATGCAGGGAACACTAAGTCTTCTACAAGCACGAAGCACCTGGTACACTAAATGATTAAAACTTGCAACAGTTTTACTCCTACAGATCGAAACAAGGTGCAGATGTGAAGAAACAAACTTTGTTACTTGGTGTGGAAAGACAAGGAAACAGCAAGCAACATTGATTAGCCAGAAAGCAAGATCTTTCAAATAACTGTTACAGGTATATTGCCCAAAAACGGGGTGATTCAAGGCCACAAACACCACAACATTTCAAGTAATCAAAAAAATCACCGATTACCACGGTTGTTACCGCCGATCACTTCAATCGTCTTCATCGACTTCATCGGAGGGCTTGGAGTTCTACAGTCATATCTTTGGAGCCCCCCAGTACACGCCACTGCTTAGTGAAAAGGACCGTTGGGTCAGCTGACTGTCCGCTCACTGTGGCACTATTGGGCTCCGTGTACATGCGTAGCTTGGCACCTCTCTCTGTGATTCGACCACATTCAATATCGTAATGCATCTTCCGAATCTCTCCGCCTCCCAGTATAAAGGTACAATTACGCGATACGACTGAAGAACAGTACTAGGCTTTGAAAAAAAAAATAACCGCACAATACCTGTGTGCACGCACTCAACATATAATATAAGCAAATGACACCGAAGGAAAACGAAAAGTTCATGTCCTAAAAACAATTAATCTAGAATAACAAAACTCTACCTTCAGGAAACGTGAAACTAAAGAAAAGAAAAGAACATGATTACAGCTGCATAAAGCACTACATCTCAACACATGCAGCTCTCCACATGCACATTGCATTAGTCCACCCCTGCAATCCGTACAGGATGCCTACTGCTTCCCGACGAGGGCGGGTGGTCGTCGTACTTAATTCGTAGCATTGCAAGTCCCTGGATTGTGTGTGCATACCATAAGGGCGCCCGTTGTCCGCGATCCGTCCTGCAACCATCCTGCCCTGAGCATATGGTGGGTGAGTCGCAGGTGATGAGGCGACTTGCGTCTTTGCCGTAGTATGGCTTCTATTCCGTATGGAGCTCCCGCCCACTGCGTGATCAGCCTCACTGCGTACTGCCGGTGGGCGAGGACTTCAACTATTTCATTCCGGTTTGCTTGTCCCACAATTTGCTATCTCTTTCCTGTCTGTTGTCTGTGAAACTTCGTTGTACCTAGTTGCTCTAGAATGTTGTTGTAGCGTGGCGTTGCAGACCCTACTCTCTCGCCTGAGGAAGTTCGTTGTCTGGGTCCTCAGCCATTGCTCGGCTCTCTCTGGCACGGTGCAGGTCTTCTTCCAGGGCTGGTCGAACCCGTGTAGTTTTGTTTTGTGGGGCCCCCCGGGAACGGCCAGCGCCTGCAGCGTTCTGTGCGTCGGGGCCAGTGGTGATCGAGCTGGTATGCTGAGACTTGATTCACGTCCCTTAGTAGGCGGTGTGTGTTGATCGTTTTGGCGGAGGCCTATTGATGCGCCCGGTCATAGTCCAGGCTTTGCCCCCCGGGGCTGCCGAGTTTGACTCCTGAAAAGCTCTTTCGCAGCTTTGAACTGCTACTGTCTGCCCTGCCGTTGGATTGGGGATAGTTGCGCGAGGAAGCCGTGCACGCTTGATCACCCCCAAGTCTGAGGAAAGTGGGGCCATCTCGCTGCTGTGGTCCACTTTGTGTTGCCTGCGAGTCCGTGGAATCTCGTTCTGACGCTCCCCACCTTGCGAAGACCACCTATCCTACAGCTGGTGATTGATGTTCTTGCTTGAATCTAGGTAGCAACACATATAGCAGGGAAGTGGGCGCAGCTCCAACCAGCCCAGGATAGAGATGGGGGTTGGTCACATAGAGCAAGGGAAGAGTTCCCCCCCGTGCTGAAATCATGATCTGCGACAACCTGCTGGAAAGGGGTTAATCTGGGCGGTGGCGCTGATGATCGAGGCTGGCTCCGGTATGGGTTAGTGAATGTGGTGTGTGCTTCGGTCACATTATCCCTGGCAGTCAGTATTCGTGGTGCTTGGCAGGTCCCCCCTCCATCGCCCGGCGGCACAGTAGAAACCTGATCTGTCCTAGTTGGTCCTTACGTACATCTGGAATCGTAAAGGCTTTAACCTTGGTGTGTCCAGTTCATCGATTGAGACTTGATGGTCGACAACGTTTGTGTCTGTGGTTGCATTAGCGAGCACAGGCTGTGGGCTGCTGTGAATTTCTGTACACTACATTTGTACTGTGACACCTTGCCCACACCCAAAACGTGGTTGTAAGGTGAACTCAGCTCCCAACCACTTAGCCATCCCCCTCGTCCCATCATCCGTAAAGTACGGAACGCAGACCAGGTTTGCTTCATTGTGCTTTGTGCTGGTGCCCGCGTCGTCCTCGACGAAGTTCACCTGTGTTTGAATCGACAAGTTGAGATATCTGGAGGTCCTCCGTAATGCGTGGCCCTGTGGCCACCATACTCTTCGTTCCATGGTAACAGGGCCGTCGATGTTCCAGTGCTGCTGTGGTAACCATCTAGCCGTGCGCACACCTGTGTGCGCCAGGCTATTTCCTCCTCCTGGTCCCTGTCTTGGCCTACGTCTGTTGCCTGCTTTGATAGAGCAGGAATCGCGGACAAGGAGCCAGCCGGTGCGATTATTCTGCTATGCCCGGCAGATTACTTTATCGCACACCGGTTAGTGACAGCGTCTTCTCCTTCGAGGCGGAGCACACCTGGGGTTCACCACCTTCGACGAAGGGACCCCTTGTTCCTTGACACATCCCATCTAAAGGTGGGCGATGGTCGTCTCACAAGGAGGTGGGTCAATGGTGCCGAGGGAGAAAGCATGCCTTGCGCTTTGCGCACGTACACCAAACGGTGTACCCGGGGTTGCCAGCAGCTTCTCCCTCGACTGTCCGATAACCCTTCTTCTGGCTGGATCTCAGGGTGTGGTGGGCTACCGCTAAGATGAACGCCAGGCGCCATCCCGCTCCTTGCACAAAACGTTGTTCCGGTTAGCGATTTACACAGGCGCAGTGTTGCTGTAAAGACCACAAATCCCTAGCCCTTAGGTTCCTTGACGCTCATTTCCGTCCACTGACTTTGCGTGGCCGTGTACGATTGTATCGTAATAGGACAAGGCCGGCATCCTTCGCCACTGGGCGGAAAGAGGTGGCCTTGCGACCTGATCGAACAATTCTGGCGTAGTTGGTCGGCCCATTAGACACGCTTGCCTGTGCGTGGCCTCTTGATGAGCTCGTGGAAAAGGCTCCCATGACGGCGCGATGTGCGCCAGGAGGGGCCTGCCTAAGTTTGATGTAACCAGTAGAGACCATGACAGGATCGGGATGTCAGGTGTGATTGTTGTGTCGGTCTGGCATGGGTCAAACTCCCGTGATAGGGACTGGCCAAGCCGCTCTGATCGTGGGCTGTTTAGTGCTGTGCTACTCCAGTTGCCTCAGAAGTGGAAACCCACGATATTGTTCTGCGCACTCCCTATCGGCAGAACCATTTAAATTTTTATGGTTTCAAGGTGATTCGCTGCTCTGGACACAGTGTGTCCAGAAACTCGTACTGTATGGCAGAACGCTGTGCCCTCCACACAAGTGTCCGTAGAGTAGCGTAGTCATCTACGCACTTGTAGAATTTGCTGCATGATGTCCTGGACGAATCATTCAAAGCGGCTTAGGAAACATGTAATGCGTAACCCCCCCCATCTGACTCCGACAAGTAGCCCCATGGGCGTTCCTCCGGTTATCTGAAAACGGCCCAGGGCGTTATGTAGGTGGTAAGGGGCGTCGATCTTTCCGCATACCATTTCCCACCTGATGGAACCTCGCCAAAAACTGGCATCTGGCGGACCGCTTCTTGTAAGTTGTGCACCGTCAACCCCAGGAAACCATGTTCGAAAGGTGCGGCTGTGTGCGGTGCGTCTCCACTCTTCAGCATGCGTTTGAGTTCGGTTGGAAGTCCAGCGCGTGTCGTCTTTGGATGAACCGATGTCTTTTTCGCCACTCATCCCACCCAGTCTGTGACGTTTTTAGGTTTAGGCGGCGCTCGCGCACAACAGTCTGTGGCCCTGCGCTGGCAGGTGTGCGTGACTCGGCTCAATGATTCTGCCTCCTCTTACTGGACTGTCCTCTTTTACACATGTTTGCCATTCACTCTCGTGCCTCTCCAGGTGCTTCGTGAACGTGTTGGTGCTCAGGGTGTGACAGCGTATGGGGTCCCAGCACTCTGAGGCACAATTATTGGATGTGTTGGGGAGGTCCGTCTTCCATCACTGGAGAGGCGTGCGCCTGGTTTGTTGAACGGTTGTTGACGAAAAGTGCTGTAGCAACTACCTGCCTACAGACCTTGTTAGCGTTCTCCTGCAGCGAGGGAAGTGTCACCCATTTAGTGGTGTACTTGGGTGGAGCGCCTGTGAACTCACGCCCCCCTGAAGCCTTTCCCCTGCATGCCGCCCTCCATACCACGAGGCTGGGGTGTGTCTTGGAAGGTGCCTCTGCACCCAGGAGGCCGAGGCCCTTACAGTGGCTTCCCAGGGAGAGGGATACAGGGGGGGGACTTTTGCTAGTATGCGAACGCCCGAAAGTACACCTCTGTTGGCTTGGCTCGGACATTTCTCGCGGATGATGTGACAACTAGCAGATAACCCAAGCGACTGCAATCGTGTGTTTCGCTACGTGGTCGCTTTACGTGCCTCGCACTCACCTTAGTTTCCCTGGGCTTTAAACCCATTTCTACTAAGTGCCAGTGTGCCTGCCACGCACACATAAGATTGGTATAAGAAGTAGGCAGGCCTGTGTCGGCTTCACGGGGGGCATTAACCCTTATCGGCGCGAGGCACTGCCCACGGTGCCGTTTGCCACCCTTCACTGTCCACTTCCAACCGTGGTGTAGGAGACTTGGCCGCGCGGCCTACCCTTACTACTGCTTCCCGTCACTAATAACGCCTGCTCTGTTGCGGCATATTGGCGATTTAACCCCCTACTAGGGCAATTTCGTTTAAAGTGGCCGAACGTTTTGCAAAGCTACATTAAAACACTGGTTACCACTTGCTAGCGGTATACAAGCGGCTTTACCATGGCCATGTGCGCTAACCACAATTGCGAGTGCAGCTCTGCGTGATGTTGACTTGTGCTGGCTGCTGTGTGTGGGGCGGCGTGAGCGACGTGGCCACGCACGTCCTCTGTCTCGTCATCGGTGTGGGAGGCCTCCGACTCGCTGTCGTGATCGCTACGTGTTCCTACGCTGCCAGCCGCACTGACACCATATGATCCCGGCGTCGCGGGCACTGCTGTCCGGCTCTGAGGCAATGTCACACTTTTGCTGTATCCTGATCCACACTGTTAAAGCTAGGGCACCCTGAAACACTTCCTTTCGATAGCAGTGGTCACTGAGGGCCTTACCATAACTTTACGGAGCAGCATGTGTCCGACAAGTCTGATATCACACGTGGGAGCACCGAAACTGTGGCCTACACACAGCCTCTCCGGTGCACTTCGACAGTAATCCTTCATGAGCTCACCCTCGAGAACCTTTGGCCTGCTAGCAATAGAAAAACGCTCCATCCACGTAGCTTGGTTGTAGACTGAAGCACTAATTTCAACCGATGGCGTTCAGTGGCCTGGGAGGAGATGCTGAGAAGTGCCATTAGAGCGTAAGGCGAAAGTGAACCCTTACCCGGTCTTCAGGGCGCTTTCGTAACGGCCCGGCTAAAGTGCACCCGTGTCTCTCTAGCCTATTTACAGTCTGTTATTTTCTAGGCTCTTTGCCCTTCTTACCACCTCCAAAGGTCTGAAGGCGTGGGTGCGTGGTCCCGAGATCCTACTAGCAATTCACAGTTGCTTATCTGAGCGCTGCTTAGCAGCTTCGCCAATCACAAGGCTTTGTACGACTTCTCTGCTGAAGAGAGATATATTTGTCCCTCCCTCTCCCTTCACCAGCCATTAAGGCCAAGGAATGCAGCCGCTTTTCATCGCGCCATAAATGGACCTGTTTTTCATAACAATTGACCGTTCAACGCAGGTATTTGCCCACTTATATTACTTTTTGCATTGGAACGTGCCATATCACCATGATATTTCGTTTAGGTGTGCTGATTCCGGACAGTGAGTAGATAAATTTACTACACATTCAAACATTTACGAGGAATCTTAGGAGGAGTTTGATAAAACAATGGTGAAAAAAAAATTATACATGATTTCATTTTTGCTCTCATTATCTTATTATAGTCTCAGTTTTATACTGCAATTCTTATACATTCTTATAACTCTGACACAACAAGTGTCTCGTGAAGATGATGGTATTTCAGCTGTCCTAGCAAGTACATCTGGTAGTATAATATACCGTGTAATAGTAAACATTGTTTAGTGCGGTGGGCGGAGCCACCCGACCGCCCCCCCCAACCACACACACACAACATTTCTATCTCACGACGCGGTCACAGCATTTAACCACCCTGAGAATGTGCTCTCGAGTTGTTCGTCTGTCTCACTGCAATCCGATCCTGTACGACCACCTTGTGCAAACACGCTAAGTTGTTTACGTACACCAGAGTGCTGTGTTATGCGTTAGAGTGCTGAGCTTAGGGCGTCCCGATAATCGCACTATGGACGCCTGTGGTAGAGCGTTCATAAAACGGTCGTCGGCTCCCTGCTGAAAGAAGGGAGTAGAGCATGTCTTGTGCTGTGCAGGGTACGAAGTATCCGGGCAATATATGCCGCCTTACAGTGGGCGTCGAGACAACCGTTTGTGATCACGGCGCTGAAGAAGCTCATGTGCATGGTCTGACCATGCGCCTTAGTGAGCTGCATGTTATGCGTGTGACAGACGATGTCAGCTTATGTCGTTTAGGAATAAGGCAAATACAGCCTTGTTACATGGTTGCTACAGACGTAAATACAAAGTTGATGTGCTTTACGATTGTACTCAGCAACTTGTACAGACAGAGGTGCCCTGTATTTGCGGTCTAAACATAAGATGAATGTCTGGCAGAGGCCGACAGCAGCTCACTAAGGCAGGTCACATGCCATGTTTTCAGACGCTTATAGCTGTGCCACTAAGGCGGCATTCTCGACTGAGCATAGCGGTGGGAGGGCGTTTTGCCTTACACAGGCGCCCTAGTGGATAGGAACGCCCTAGCTCGCTCTCAGCATCTGGGCCCTGTTCCGGTGATAGCGTTTCCCAAGTGCCACCCGGGTGTCTTGTGTCCAATGGCTTGTTGTAGCCTGGGGACACAGTTCAGGCGTATGTGGATGACGGCCACTGCAGGCGTCCATTCGTTCAGCTTCATACATGTCTCCATCGACTTCCTCCACGTTCGGAAAGCTGCCGCCGTCATGTCTGCATCACATTTCGGCGGTGAAGCCACAGCTTTCTGGCCACCGTGTCCAGGGGTACGTGCGGGCCTGGAGTCACGGCTACGTGGGCGTGTGGAGGTAATCAGCCAGTCCATCACCTCCTGCACGCCGACGCTAGGCCCGGGGCCTGGGCGGCCGGCTGGTGTAGGACGCCGGGAAACACCGGCTGTCTTGACGACGTCTGGAGGTAGGTGTGGTGAATCTTGGTCTGGAAGTGGCCATGATGAGCGACAAGAGTTGTTCGAGCACTCACTTCGCCATGTACGGGGTCTTGAAGAATAGGGTAGGGCGGATTACAGGTTTATTTGGACCCCAGTACAGCCACTGCTTAGAATAGGACCGTGGGTCAGCTACTGCCTCTCACTGTGCAATGGGCTCGTGATGCCGCTGCCCACCCAACATATCGTACATCTTCCAATGGTCAAATCCTTACCACTCTAATAGACGTTGGGAGACTGCTCTCACACGCTTACGCATAGGCCATACCAACCTCACACACTCCTATCTCATGTCACGCTCCTCCCCAACCCTCTGCACACCCTGTCAAGTTCCTCTCACTGTCCAACATGTCCTAATATCCTGCCCCTATCTTACTCCTGCCCGTTCCAGTTCCTTCCCTCATATGTCCTCCCTTTCCCGACCTCCCTGTCTTGCGGACATTCTCCCGGAATCCCCCTCCTTCTCCCTGGAAAATTAAACCTCCTTCCTCCAACAAATCCACATCCTACATCTGATCTAACCATCCTGCTGTAACATTCCGTTCTTTCCCCCTTCCCTCATCGTTTTCATCATCATCACTATTATTCTTTTAACACTCCCCTCCCTTTAATATGCTTTGCCTAGTGCCATATGACCTCTGATGGCTGGCAACATTCACCTTTTTGGCACTTAATCATCATCCAGTCAAGACAATTTTTCCATCACGTCGGTATTTTTAGTTTACATTAAAAAAAAAAATTTTTGCTAGTTCTAATAATAAACTAGGCATGGAAAAAAAGGTTTGAGCCTGATAGCATTTGACTTTGATTCACCAACATTCGTTTAAAACCCCTTCGCCCCGATTCTTTCCTTTGATAAAAAAAAATCGTTGGTAGCCATAAAATAAACAAAAGTAACCAAATTATCCAAGTTAGCTAGTGGGACAAGAAGGATACTAAACAGGTCATAGATTATAAAAACATTGCTATAGTCCTAAAAATCGTCTAATGGTAGTCATATTAGAAAATGACATTATGTTCTGGGTACTCAAGGGGTTAATCTCGTTTATTTTTTCCCTTAATTATATTTTTCCTTTTTAAAAAACAGTAGTCATGGTGTGATTTAGACCTCTAGAATAATAGAAAGACTGAAAATCCATGATGTTTTTCCTCCGCTGAGTGAGTCTCCCTCGCTGTCTCCAGTGTCCTGTCAGAGAGAGAGGAGAGAGAGACGAGGGGAGGAGAGAGGAGAGAGAAGCGAGAGGGAGAGAGAGAGAGAGAGAGAGAGGAAGAGAGAGAAGAGGAGAGGAGAGAGAGAGAAGGAAGAGGGAGAGAGGAGCAGAGTAAGAGAGAGAGAGAAAGAGGAGAGAGAGAGAGAGGAGAGAGAGAAATAAATATAAGGAAAGAGGAAAGGAGGAAAAAATGAAGGGAGTGAGGAGAAGAGGAAAAATTAGCTAATAGTTAAAGCAAAAACAGATTAAAAATTTCTCCTCCTCCTGCTCACTTCATTCTTTCTCCTCTCTCTTCCTCCTCTCTTTCCATTCTTCTACATTATTCACTACAAAAAAATCATCTTTTCCCTTCATCTTCTTACCTTTTGAGAGAGGAGTGAGAGAGAGAGAGAGAGGAGAGAGAGGAGAGAAGAGAGGAGAAAGAGAGAGAGAGAGAGGAGAGAGCGAGAGAGAGAGAGAGCGAGGAGAGAGAGAGAGATAAGAGAGAGAGAGAGAGAGGAGGAGATAGAGGAGAGAGAGAGAGAGAGAGAGAGAGAGTAAGGGAGAGAGAGGAGGAGAGGAGGAGAGAGAGAAAAAAAAAAATTAATAAATATCAATGACTACTACTACTACTTAACCGACTTCTACTACTACTTTCTCTACTACTACTACTACTAACTACGACTCTAATAAAATCAGTGGCAGCTCGTGAATTAAAAATTACAATGGAGGGACCTGCAAGCTTCACACAACAGTAGATACCCACCCAAATTTTAACCTATCTCAGGTATGAGTTTGTAGTGATGTTCAACGGATTTTCAGGACATGGTATAGTGGTAGGTGGTAGAAGGGATGGTGGGGGGGTGGGTTAATAAGGGGATGGCCTGAGGTGTGATGCTTAGAATTTACAAGTATTACTTTAACTTTTTACTTGAATAAATTAAAGATAAAAAATAAAAAAGAAAAATAAAGAGTCCGGTAAACACTTAAACTTCGGTACTATAACTTTCTTACATCTTTTTGACTTTTTAACTTACTTTATACCTTTTCTTTTCTTAACTTTCTCTAACTACTTTTTCAAACCCTTTCTTTTTATTAACTTAAAACTTTTTTTCACTCTTTTTAGGGGGGGGGTTTAATAACTCTCTACTCTACTTTGGTACTTCCTAACTTTTCTAAAACTTTTTACTTTACTACTTTTTCTACTCTTTTTTACTCTTTTCTCCTCTTTAACTTTTTACTTTCAACTACTACTCCCTACCTTTACTATTTCTTATTTTTACTGTTACCTTTCCTTTTACTAACTTTGTCCTTTTTTTTTCTTCTTTTTAAACTCTCTTCCCTACTTTCTTTTTTTTCTTCTTTTTTAAACACTCTTTCCTTTCGTCTTTTCTAACTAAAAACTACTTAGTGCTTACTTAAACCTTAACTTAACCTTTGTTCTCTTCTTTAAAACTTTTTTGTTGTTAACTTACTTAGGTTACCTTAGTACTGTTTTCTTTCTATTTTACCGTCTTACTTTACTTTACTCGTTCTCTTACTTGAAAACACTGGATAAATAGGTAACTTACTTAGCCGGTAACCTGACTGTCTTAACTGGTACTCGACTTTACTTTTAACTTTTTAGTTAACTTTTTACTTTACTTTTCTTCTTTCTTAAACTTACTATTTGCTTTGATTTCACATTTCATTTTCTTTCCAGGTTATTAACAGAACAGGTTGATTTTCAGCCTATTCACATGTCTTTTTTTTTTTTTTTTGTTTTTTATTTATTCATTTTTTTTTTTTTTTTTTTTTTTTTTTTTTTTTTTTTTTCTTTTTTTTTTTGTTTTTTTTTGTTTTCAGATCAGAGCAGGGTCTTTTTTTTTTTTTTTTTTTTTTTTTTTTTTTTTTTTTTTTTTTTTTTTCATTTTTTTTTCATCTTTTTTTTTTTTTTTTTTTTTTTTTTATTTATTTTTTTTTGGGGGGGCACTTTTTTTTTTTTTTTTTTTTTTTTTTTTTCTTTATTTTCAACAACAAAATTTTTTTTTTTCATTTTTTTTTTTTTTTTTTTTCCATTCTTTTTTTTTTTTTTTTTTTTTTCTTTCCATTTAATGTCAGCTTGGGAAGAAGCTAAGGGATATAGTTATTAAAAAAAAAAATAAAAATGTTTTTTTTGTTTTTGTTTTTTGTTGGGCAAAATGGTTAAACAAATACAAAAATTATTGGCAAAAAAAAAAAATGACAAAAAAAAAATGCTTTTGTTGGGTGGCAAATATTAAATGGTTTCAAACTCTTTCACTGGATTTTTTTTTTTTTTTTTTTTTTTTTCTATGTTTTTTTGCACTGTTTTTTTTTGTTTTTTTTTTTTTTTTTTTTTCTTTTTTTTCTTTTTTCTTTTTTTTTTTTTTTTTTGGTTCAAACAACCACTTTTTCACTTCACAACTCACACCACCCCACAACTGACACCACAACCTTCAACAAAAAAAATGGTTTCAACTTCAACGCCTATCCACACACACCACCAACCTTCAATCAAAACTCATGTTCAACAAACTTCAACTCTACACACTGGATTTTTTTTTTTTTTTTTTTTTTTTTTTTTTTTTTTTTTTTTATTTATTTTTTTTTTCTTCCTTTTTTTTTTTTTTTTTTTTTTTTTTGAATAAAAAAATTAAATGGTTCCAAAGCACACATGCACAACACATACACTGGCTTTTTTTTTTTTTTTTTTTTTTTTTTTTCCATTTGTCCAGAATAAAAGTAGGGTTAATAATTAAAAAAAAAATTAAACAAAAGAAAAAGCCCATATAATGATTAAAAACAAAAAAAAAAAAAAAAACCACTATTTGAGAATCCATTCGAACGCATAGATTTTTAAAAAAAAAACCCTTTAAATAAAAAAAAACAAATAAAGAAAAAAAAAAAAAATAACCCCACCATACAACAAAAGAATAAACGAAGCAAAACCGTTTCTCCAACACAAAGAAACGACCGACTGTAAAAGAAACCCCACCTGAGGGAAAGGGGGGGGGGGGGGGGAAGGGGGGGAGGAAAAAGGAGACGGGAGGACTTTTTAGTTAGGGGGGCTGGCCTCTACTCTTATCTCAGAATTCATTCCCTCTTACAACTCTAACTTACGCCTCTACTGCCGCTTCTTTTTTGTTTTCACAAGTCAGGGTGTCGCAAAGAAGTGGCGGTTGGCGCGGCGCGGCGGGGGGGGGGGTGGGCAGCGCAGGGAAAGGGAGGGCAGAGGGGAAGAAGGCAGCAGGTAGGAAGACAGAGCTGCAAGCAGCAGAGGGACCCAAGGAGAAGAAGGAGGCAGGGGAGCAGAAGGGGGCCAGGGACAAATTGAAAAAATCCGTATAAATAACAAAGACCACAAGCAAAATAGTATAATAAAATGAAAGTAAACAATGAAATTTTTTTTTTTTGGTTTGGGTCTGTTTTTAAATAAAAAAAAATAAAAATAATTAAAAAAACATAAAAAAAAAATAAAAAAAATTAATTTTAAGAAAAAAAATAATAAAATAAGAAAAAATAAAAAATAATAAATTTAAAAAAAAGAAAAAATAAAAAAATAAAAAAAAAAATTAATTTATTAAAAAAAAAAAAAAATAAAAATGAAAAAAAATTAAATATTCACGTTAGTAATAGGAAGTAGGGAGAGTACGCCCCATATTGAAAAAAAAAAAATATTAAAAATAAAATTATAACCCCCATAATAATATATAAAAATAAACTTTTCCTTTTTTTATAAAAACATAAATTAAATTTTTAATATAATTTTTTTTTATTTTTAATTTATATAAACAAAAGTTATTAAATTTTTTTAAAAACTACATAACCTTTAAACCCCAAAAAACTTCCGAAACCAAAATATAAACAATGGTGCTACCAAAAACTTTTTTAAAAATTAAAATTAATAAATTATTTGAATTCTTTGTTTTTAGTTTTTCGAAAGGTCTTTACGATAGGTGAAGGATAGATTAGGTTAGGGATTTCCTGGTCTTCAATCACAATGTCGTTGGACTCACATGAGGGTAATTTAACCCGAGAACAATTCCTATGGTTGTTTTCGGAACTACAGCCAAGCGGTCGCTTTCACTGGCTAGAAACCACCAGACATGGCATAGAGAACTGGAATAATGGCCCCAGGGGCGGGCCGACTGGGGTTCAAGGGAATGCCTAACCAAAAAAAGGAAGAGACACTCTACCCTAGTAGGTTAGGGTTGAGTGTCACTGTACAAGGTAAAACCTGTGAGTATTATAACTATATTTAGGGTTTTTCCCACCCCATGGTTTTTATTATTATTATTATTTTTATTATTTTATTTTAAATCTCCTCTCGTCTCTCATCCTCTCTCCTCGTTCCCCTCCTTCCCCTCACTCTTCGTCTCCCTGTCACTCCTCCGCTCCCCCCCCCTCTCCGCCTCCTCTCCCTCCCCATCTCTTTCTCTCTCCTCCCCTCTCCTCCCCACAATCTTCTCTCCATCCCTCCTCTCTATACCCCCCCCCCCATCCGAGCCTCTGCCTGTCCGGCCTCCCCCCTCCATGCCTCTCCCCCATCGTCTGACGACTTCTCGCTTCCTCAGTCATCATCATCCGCTCTCTTCCGTCGCCCTTCCCACTCTCCCCCATCTCCCTCACCTCCCACTCGTCCTCCACCTCCATAGTCTTCGCCCGGGGCTCGTCACCCTCTCCGTCCCTTCTCTCTCTCTCCGCCCCCTCCCTCTCACCACTCCCCCTCTCCTCTCTCCTCACCCCCTCGCGTCCTCTCTACCTCCCCCTCGTCTCAAATCTCACATCTCCTCCCCCCTATCCCTCATCTCACTCCCAAGTCCCGTTCTCTTCCCACTCTAGCCTTCTCCCATCCTTCTCTCGTCTCTTCTTCTCTCTCCCCTCCTCCCTCTCTTCTTTCTCCTCCATCCCTCCTCTCTCTCTTCTTCCTCTCTCCTCTCGGCCTCTCCTCCTCTCTCTCCCTTCCTCGTCCTCCCCCTCTCTCCCTCTCCTCCATCTCTCCTCTCTTACCCGCTCTTCCGTCCTTCCCTCCCTTTCCTCCCTCCCCATCTCCCTCCCCCTTCTCGTCAACTCCTCTCCTCCCTCCTCTCTCTCTCACCATCCCTCTCCCTCTACTCCTCTCACCCCCTCTCTCCCTCTCTCCCACTCGTCCATCTCCCCCTCTTCTCCACTCCTCTCTTCTCCACTCTCTGCCTCCCCGCTCCTCTCCCCCTCCCCTCCTCCCCCTCTCTCTCTCTCCACAAACATCTCCTCTCTTCCTCGTGTCTCTCCCCCACTCTCCTCCTCCGATCTTCCTCTCTCCTCATCATCTCCCTACTCGTCCTCCCTCTCCCTCTCTTTCACTCCTCCTCCTCATCTTCCCCCTCTCTCTCTGTTCTATCTGTTTGTCCTACATTATTACTTTGCATATATGTAGGTTGTGATGGTTTTCATGTATATTTTCAGTTTCCCCCCCAACATGCATCAGAAAAGCTTAAGTGTAGTCCAGTAGTCAGTCAGTCAGTGTGATGGTTATTTTTTATACTCAAAAATCCTTGACAACTACGTATAGAAAACCATTATTTTAAAGCTGATTACAATATAGCGCGTTGCGTAAATATTGTGCCTATAGCTGTATGTAGACCCATTTAAGAAGCTGATTGAATAACATATAGGGGAACTGTTGAATAATAATAGTTGGGCTATAAAATAACGCTGTAACCCCATTTTAGAGCGGCTGATACAATATAGGGCCACTGTTGAGTACTTAATTGGGCCTATAAAAGAAAAAGCTTGTAATAGAGAGGACCCGCAGTTAAAGGCTGATTAATATAATATAGACAACAAACTATTGTTGAGATTATTATTGGGGCCCCCCCCTATAAAGCTGTATAGACCCAATTTTATTAGCAGAAGGAGTTTATTTAAAACTGATTCAATATAGGCGAACGGTTTGAGTAATAAAATTGGGCCCCAATAAGCGCCCTGTTAGCGGTACTTTTTGTTCTTTTTGACAAGTGTGTTTGTGCAGTGTTCAGTAGTTATAATAGTATTCTGGACTAAACTTTGTACATTGCAGGTTCAGTACAAATAACCCCAACGAACGACGTAAGTTTAGGAGCTTCCCTGTATTTGCCTCAATGATTAAACTTTTGTTGTCAGGTAAACAACACTCCCAACTGTTATTAAATTATACTCATTGTGCTTTTTAATCTATAACTATTTCCATTCGTGTTTGAGTTCCTTTTTTTCCCACTTTCTTTCAACCCTATGATGCCATAAATGAACACAGCTACCACCCCCCTTCCTGCAGGGGGGGCAATTTCTTTCCGCCTAATTGTAATTTAATTTTACTGAATTTACCTTCATATTTAGGGGAATTTTTTTTTTTCCCCCTTTTTCACACTAAATTATTATATATATTTTTCTTATATAAGATTAAACCCTTTTTTCTTTTCCATCTTTCCAGGATACTTTTTGATTATTCCTATGGAAAAAAACCAAACCCCCTGCTACAATGGACACAGGTGTAAATATTTTGTAATAAGCCTCTCGTTTTTTCTAACTTCGCTCGCTCGTCTTGTATATTTGTAGACAATTTTTTACTTGTTGTCCTTTTAATGTTTTAAAAAAAAATAAAATTGCGAGTGTCTCACCCTTTTTTTTTTCCTTTTTTTTCCTGCGGCATTGTCCCATGATGAGATAGACAGGAGAAAGAGTTTGATTATTTAATATGTTTAATTATTATATTTTATTGCGAATATCCGTACATAAGTGACCTGCCAAAAAATAGGGGGAGTGTGACATTATTTCGTGCAAGACTGTTTTTTAAGTTTAAGGCATCAGCAGAGAAAAAAAACCATTTTAAAAACAAAAAAAGACAAAACAAAAACACCTGGATACATTTTTAATTGAAAGTCCACAACCTGCACTGCCAACCCAACAACTGCTTGGGGGGGGCTGGGGCCATACTACCCTCACCAGAAAACACAAGGTCACGAGGCCTGCCAAACCTCTGACAACATGTAACAACATACTGCCACACCACCACCACCACCCCACCTACATACCAACCTACAACCATTTGCCACACAAGACACAACTCCCAACAGTGGCCACCGTGTAACCACAAAACCACACGTTCCCGTTCTCCACCTACAACACCCCACAAAAACAACCACCCTCAAAGTGATCTTCATGTGCTTGGCAATATCAGTGGCTTTGGTCTTGAAACACACTTGCTACAACAAATCATCCACACTTTGAACAAAACTCACATCCCTCCCCCGTCCAAAACTCCCGCAAGAGGCCGTGTGTCTAAAGAGTTGTGTCTGGTGAGGTTCAGAAACGGGTATAATATAAAAACCTTTTTCCCCACCAACACTCTAAAGGCATTCTGATTCTTAAACGCCCACTGTGTGTCCGGGTTGTGTTTGGTGGTGAGTTCAGAACGGGGTTTATACAAAACAACCTTTTCCCCCCCACACTTCTATGCATTTCCATGATTCTTACACCCACTGTTGTTGTCAGGGTGGTGTGTGGTGGAGGTTCACCTCTTTTTTCTAAGCAAAATCTTTTTTTTTTTTTTTTTCTTCTTTTCCCCACACACCTAACATTCAATACTTTTAACATTACTTGGGGGGAGGGGGAGCACCCGGGGGTGTGTGGATCAGGGTGGTGTGGTAGAGTTCACGGCGTCGTGTGTGTAGCAATCTTTTCCCACACCTCGTAACTTCCAAATTCTGTGTTAACCAAAAACCCCATGTGTGTCAGGTTGTTTTTGGTGAGGTGACCTCTTTGTAGACAAAATCTTTTTCTTTTATTACACCACAACTCTAACATTCCATAAAATTCCTGTACCCCACCACTGTGTATCAGGGGTGTTTGTGGTGAGTTCACCTCGGTCTTTGTTAGCACAATCTTTTCCTCCTCACCACGCTAAACATTCATAATTCTTAACAAACCACACCACTGTGTATCAAGGGTATGTCTGGTGAGGGTCCCACTCTACTCTTTTGTTAGTAATATCTTTTTCCTCAACACCACCCCTAAACAGTCCCATAATTTTAACAAGGAGCGGTACCGCACATGTGTGTTCAAGAAATGTCCTCCAACTTACTCTTTTGTATTTGAATTGTTTTCGTCACACACAATGCTGGCACTTCAGCTCATGTCCTGCCTTGTGGCCATGAGCTGCCTGCCTCCAGGTGAATTCTTTTCTCTGTCTTGTCCATCCCACCCCTGTTCTCCCCCCATACCCTGAGGCAAGGACTGATCCTGGGGGGGGGCCTGCTCTGCCCGTCCCACGTCCCTGATGTCTGCGCCTGTGTGCCGCGCCCCGGCCCCCAAAGCCCTCCAACCACCCGCAGCAAAACAGCGTACTCTGTGGCCACCCACACGTGACGGGGCCGTCGACTGACGAGATGTACACGAACACAGATGTCAGAGTACCAAGCAGCCCTGGACAAACGGATGAGGATTTATTTATTACTAAAGATTCCAGGCGTGGTGGTGTAATAACAACAAACAAACCAACTCCAATGATTTAGAAAAGGACCCAAGTGTTGATAAGTATAACTAACTAACAACCATGGACGACGAAGTGTCCATGGAACATAAGGAGACTTTCCCTTTGCAGAAGGACAGAAGTGGTGGAGTTTATTATAGGAACAAAATATAAAGGGTGAAGTATGAAGCAAAGGTGGATATGTTGGAGAATGAAGAGCTGCAATAGTGGAGTGTTACCATAGAAGTCCACAAATATAGAAACAACACAGACTATAGTGGCGAACCCCCTTCTGTCAGACCACCGCGCCAAAACAAAAAAAGACTGTGAGGAAGATAAAACATGAGTAAAGTACTATAGGATTTTCCCTTTATAAAGTACTGAAAGGGTACATTCGTAGTTGGGTTTTGCCCATACTCCCCTCCCACTTCCCCCCCCACCAAACAAGCTTGGGGGAACCCTGGTGGGAAATGCGGGGTTTTCCTTTTTCTCCCGGTGGGGAAAACAAATTTATGCGTTCCGGAGAAACACGTATTTAAAGGGAAGTTGTGTAGGTGCGATAAAAACCATTCCTAGATCTTCTAGGTTGAATTTCCCCTTTAAATCCTCGAGAAAATTTGCCTAACCAGAAATTAACCTAACCTACTGGGGGGGCTTCACCCACCGATAACCGTTAGCCTAGACACCTAACCAAATTCCAAACCTAACCTAATCAACATCTAACCAACCTAAACCTAACCAAATCTATCTAAAACTAAACCTACCCTGACTAGAAAAAACCTAACCTCCTAGCGGGGTGTTATGGGGGGTTCTTTGACCCTTCGGTCCACTCATTAACCCCTCCACCAACGAAGCTAGAGGGGATTTTATGTTTTCACCCCGATCTGTCTGTTTGTTTCTGTTTGTTTTTTGTTTGTTGTTAGTGTAAAGGAATTTCTCGCAAAGTTACAAATAATTTTGGACCCAAACCTTGGTATACCAAGTCTATTATTGGTATAAGAAAAAAACTGATTTAATTTGGAATGAAAAAATCGAATCATAACAACTGAAACTGTTTGCCAGTGTGGCAAAAAAACACACCAATTGATTACATATTCGGGCGGAGGGGGGGGGGAGGGTAATTGCGACTTCCTAAACTGAGTGCCCCCACCACCCACTCCCACCCCCCCCCCCCAGCCCCCAACTAGTTCTGTGAGGAGTCGTCAAGGTTTCACAACCAACCACGGCGTCTCTGGTCCAAGAAGAAACATTCCATGAATTTTCCCCTTGGATCTCTCTCTAGGGATATTTTTTTCAACATGCGTACCCCTAACTCACAACAAACTATGGATGTTTGCGAGGGAACGCATTTTTTGTAGCCCAGCCCAATAATCCCTCATTGCTCGAAGATCCCCCAGCCTTGTTTTGGTGGGCAGAGGGGAGTTATGGCCAAACAACTATAAATACATTAACCCAAGTTGCAACCAGTACTAACCTAAACTCTACGATGTTGAACCGGGGTCAACATGAATCACAATATGAGTAATAAAAAGCATGAAACAACTTTATACAAAAAAAACTCAACAACACTGATCTGATATTATCAGAAGTTTTGTAAGAGTGGATCAAAGTGGAATACATAAAGAAGTCGAATGTGGGAAAAGTTTCTTTTAAAGGTAGTTCCAACGTTCCAACCCCAAATTTTTTTATTTTTTCTTTTTTTTCTTTTATTTTTTTTTGCCGAATTATGTTGACTGATACATTCAAAAAACCCAACCAACCACTAATCCGCACCAAATAAAATTTGATTTTCCTTTCCAGGCCCATTTTTTACCCTCCGTAAAAAAAAAACAACAAAAAAACACACCCCAACACCAAAAAAAAAAACAAAAAAAAACCCGAAAAAAAAAACCAAAAAACAAAACACAAAAAAACCACAAAAAAAAAAAAACAAAAACCCAAAAAAAAAAAAAAAAAACACGACTTTGTAAAAAGCCCCCCCCGCGCCTAGCGAAAAAAAAAAAAATCTTCCACTCCAACATGGCCTAAACGACTGTTATTGAATGACGTCAGAAACAGGGGACGGGGGGCCCGCAGACAACTCTGTCTGACAGACCCGTCGGCAAATGTTTGATGAGCGGATTGTACTACTTTCTACGTGGTGCAGACAAATGAATCTTTCGCTGTGAACAGATTTAGAGAGAGGTACGGATTTGCTCAATGTCTGACACACCGGAAAGAAAATGAACTGGCTGGTTACACGCGGGGCTGGTCCGGTATACTATGAGGAAACGAACCTCATTTGGGTCATGGGAATCCTATAATGTTTTTTATGAGGAGCCCGAGTACGAGGTGGATGAACAGGTGTTTAGCAGGATGAGCCTGAAGGTTTCAGCAGGAGGAACCCGAGCACTTCATTTTGTGTCTTTTCCTTCTCCCAAAACATGGATTGTAAATAAGGTTAACCATGTGTTGTGTGGGAATCTCACAATGAAGTTATTTTCGGGAGAAAATCCTATGGTTTAGTTTTGGAGCTACAGTCAAAACGTAATTCCTCGAAAACCAACCTTCACATACTAGCATTAACTACATACAGCAAAGAGGTTTGGAAAATATAATTAAACGGAGCGGGAAGGCAGAAAAAGTGTTGACAGCCCCCACCACCACAAAGGGGCAAACGCCCCCCACGCCCACCTCCCACCAACTGGTTTTAACTTGGTTTTAAACCTTGGTCCCCCTGTTAAAGGGAGGCAAAGCCTCACGTCGTGGTGGTCCATCGCTACCCACTCATCTACACAAACCAACACGCCGTTATTTTTTTCTTGTTTCAACACAACTGTTCGCCCCACCACACACTATAAAGGCCCGTGAATCACACCACTAACGCCCACTCCGTCAACCTCCACTCCTACAACACACGCCTACTCCTTTTCCGTGTGCCAAACTTTTTCCTCTCGAAAAGGCACAGCTTGTCTGCTGCACCATAAAAAGGAATGCAGGCTGTGGCAAATATAAGCAAGAAAAACAAATCTATCAGAGAAAACCACAAACAACACCACCCAAAATATATCTTCCAAGTATTTATTTATCTCTGTGGTTTTAAACAAAACCCGTGCCTCATCCTATCTTCTCCTCTGATCAAGGCGCCGGGAAGATTGACCTCCCTGATGGTACGGCGTCACCGGGAGCCTGAGCCTGAGCGTCTGTCTCCTTTGAGCAAATCTTGAGATGCGTTTTTTTTTTGTTGAGAACTCGGGGAATTTGCAGATTTTGAATATTTGGCGGGATTATTTAAAAAAAAAAAGAAAAAAAAAAAAAAAAAAACGGCTGACTGATACAAAACGTGACGACCGTATATTTTTGATTATAACCCCTCGTCCATTTGTGGCTAATGATTTTGACTGTATTAAATGCGGAATGATGAAATGGTACTGGACGGAACCTACTTTAAAATACGGTTATTAAGCAGGTAGAAAACAAATAATAGCGGATTCAAATCGAAGCTGGAAAAAAAAGTGGGTTTTAAATATATTAATGTCATAGGGAAAACTACTGGTTCACAAATAAATAGGTGGTGAATGATTTTTGGCATGGACTCAGTAGACCCAGGTAGTTAGTGGGGGAGGCTTTAAAAAGGGAGGAGTGGACAGTGGTTATGGATGGGGGATTAAAGGTGGATAGTAAGTAGTGTTTAGGGTACTCCAGGAACTACCAACACCCTCTGTAGGGTTGTCCTCCCACCTCTTGTTGTAGCTGTCTTTTCCCCCTTATAAATTATTTTACTAATGTTCTTAATGTGCAACCTTTGCCAACCACCCCATCTGGCCAGAACGCTTCTTCTTCTTTCTTCTTTACTTCTTGTGACCGCTTAGTCCCGCTTAGTATCCCCGTCCGCTTGTCATTAGGTCCTCGCTTCGCCACTTCGTCTCCTTGCGTTAACACAAAAAACTTGTTAACAACAACCTCTTCTCCCCTGTTTAGAGGCGTTCAAAAATAATTCCTCACGGCAAGCAAAGCCAGCGCGACGAACCCCTAACTCAAACACAAACACAAGTCCTCTCACAATCACAATGTTTAACCTTTATTATAGCCAAGAAAACACACAAACAGGACAGAGAAACCCAGACGAAACTTAAAAAACTAACACTATCAATAGTCACGACTCTTAAAAAAAAAAATGGAAAATACAAATACAACAAACACATAAATAAAAAACAAAACCAAAAAATTATAAATAGAAATAAGACCAACTTCATATTCATTTCTCCCCATACAGTCCTTACCGTACAAGAACACTATAGTCCGGCCAGTCACCTCTCGCCACTGCCTTAAATGTCGCCCAGGCACAATATGTTACGAATTTTAAAAAGCATCACTCACAATGAACTTGTGTGTGCCCTGAAGACATGGTAGTTGAAGACCCTTGTAGTAAAAATTTAAACTCCTTGCCGGAGGTGTATCATAGGTCATAATAAAAAACCCCTATAAACTATAAAACTGCAACTACTGTGCATATTGCGTCTTCAGTGACGCATACAAGGCTGTGGGATGCTAAAAAATTATTAATATATTGTGACTGCGGAACTTAGTGCCGTTGCGATTTGACTGGCGACTTTTTATATAGGCCTCTTTCCTTTTGCGACAATTTCAAGAACCAGTTTCCACGGAACCCGCAAGAATTCAAGCAGATGCGTTTCCATTTGCGCGAACGAAAAACCTGCCGTCCGAGTCGACCCGCGCGTATGACGAGAGCAAAGAAAACCCGCGTGAACTTTCCTTCTCCCCGCCCCTACTAACTCTAACCAGCACATCCTTGGTGGGCAGCTTGGTAGAGTTTGTTTTTTTTCAGTTTCATAACAAAATGGGCGCACTTTGGCCGCTAATTTCTCTTAAATCGTGAAGGGTTTCCCGTCCTCCCGCACGCAACGAGTCGGAGAGGATGTCCAGCACGGCAATACAGAGGGAGGCCCTGGTGGAGGGCCATGCGGTCCCGCGATCCCTTTATCTGTGAAATTTGATACGCCTTCACATCACAGCTGAAGTTACATCAACCACTTTTAAAAATAAAATGTCCCCTTCCCCCCCCCCCCCCCGCCCCTCTCTCTCTCGCCTCTCTCTCTCTCCATCAAACCCACCCCCCCGTCTCCCTCTCCTCAGGATGTCGTTCCCTCCCACTCCCTCACGTCCACTTCTCCTCTCTCCCTCCACCGGCCCCTCCTTCCTCTGCCTCTCATCTGTCCCTCCTCTTATCCTCCGGCTATCACTCTTCATCTCTTCCACGTCTCCCTCTCCCCTCCTCTCATCGAACATCCCATCCCCCTCCCCCTCCCCCACCCCTCCTCTCTCTCCATCCCTGCGAAATCGCTCACCAGTCTCGTCTCCTACCGATCATGCCCCGATCGTCCATCTCTCCTCCATCAGCACGTCCCCCTCCGCGCCGTCCTCGTATCGCTCCTCAACAACTCCATCCCGTCATCTCCTCTCACTGCAGCACCTCTCACCCGCCGCTCTCCTACCTCTTCCTCCTCCCTTTCGTCCCCCTCACTCCCCGCCTCCCCGCTCTCTCGACCTCCCCCCCTCCCATCCTCTTCCACATCACATCCCCTCCCCCCGCCTCTCCCTCTCGTTCCATCACCCTCCTCATCCCCCCTCCATCATCTCTCCTCCTCTCCCCCGCCACGCACATATACCTCAAGGAAAAATCTCTCCGCTCTCTCTCTCCCTCGTCTTTCTAGCTCTCTTTCCTCTCCTTTCTCCTCTTCCTCATCTCTCTTCTCCTTCCGTCCCCTCTCTCCTCTCTCTCTCTAGGCTCCCGCCTCGCCTCCTCCTTCTCTCCCTTCCCTCGGCTCTCACCCCCTCTCCCCCACCCCTACTCTCTCCCTCTCTCCGCGTCCGCTCTCTCTCCTCTCTCGCTCTCTCTCTCGTCGGTCCAGTTCTCCTACTCTTCCTCTCTCATCTCTTCTCCTCTCTCTCTCTCTCATCCTTCCCTCCCCCTCATCTCCCTCTCCTCTCTCTCTCTCCTCTCTCCTAGCTCTTTCCCTCCTCCTTCCTCCTTCTTCTCTCATCTCTCAGCTTTCCTTTTTTTTTCCTCTCTCCTCTCTCTCTCAGCATCTCTCCTCTCCCTCTCTCATCTGGCTCCTCCGTCATTGCTCCCACTCTCTCATCTGCCCTCTCCACCCTCTCGCCTCCTCTTCCATCCGTCATCTCCTTCTCCTCTCTCCCTCGTTCCTCCTCTCTCCCTCAAACTCCTGTCTGCTCCCCTCTCCCCCTCCCTCCCCCTCCTCTCCCTCTCGCAGTCCTTCCTCTCTTCTACTCTCCTCTCCTCTCCCTCCTCCCGGTCGTTCCCTCTCTTCTCTCTCCAATCGCTCCCCTGTCTCTCTCTCCCCCGTTCGACGATCTCCTGCGTCACTCCATCATCTCCTCTCTCTCTCCTTAGTCTCTCCTCTCACTCGTCTCTCTCCTCCTCTCGATCCTCTCTCTCCTCTCTCTCCTTCTCTCTCATCTCTCTCCTTCCTTTCCTCTCTCTCTCATCTCTCTCTTCCTCACTTCTCATCTCTCGGTCCCTCCTCCCTCTCTCGACTCCCTCTTCCTCTCGGTTCCACCTCTTTCCCTCTCCTCTCCCTTCCTCCTCTCTCATCTACTCTCTTCCTCTCTCCTCTCTCTCTCTCTCTCTCTCTCCCTCTTTCTCTCTCTCGCTCGTCGTCCTCTCTCCCCTCTCTCTCCGTGCTCTCTCAGTGCCTCTCTCTCCTCCTCTGCCTCCTGTCTCTCATCGGTACTCCCTCTCCCTCTCTCTCTCTCCTTCTCCCTCTCTCCGGCTCGCATTTCCCGCCGCGCTCGCTCTCCCTCGCCTCCTTACCATCTCGCATCGTCCCCCTTCTCTCTCTCCTCTCTCTCTCTCCCTTTCTTCCTCTCCCCCTCTCTCTCTCTCCTCTCGTTCTCTCCTCTAATCTCCCCTCTCTCTCCTCCTCCGTTCTCTCCCTCTCCTCCTCTCTCATTCCTCCTCTCTCACTCTCTCGCCGTCTCTCTCTCCCCCTCTCCCTCCTCATCCCTCTCTCCCTCCTCCCCGTCTCCTCTTCTCCTCGCTCTCATCTCCCCACTCTCTCTCCTTCTTCCGCTCTCTCTCCTCTCTCAACTTGTCCTCCATCTCTCCTCGTCCCGCCTCTCTCTCCGGGGTCTCTAGCTACTCTCTCCCCTCTCCCCTCTCTCTCTCCTCCTTCCTCTCTCATCTCTCCCCCCCCCCATTCTCTCCTCCTTTCGCTCCCTCTCTCCACTCTCTCTACTCTCCTCCTCCTCCTCCTTCCCACCCCCTCCCTCCCCCCCTTTCCCCCCCCTTCCCTTCCCCTTTTCCTTTTCCCACCCCCCCCCCTCTCCTCTTCTCTTCCCTCGCTATCTCCCCCCGTCGCCTCTCTCATCCCTCTCATCCCCATCCTCAGGTCCCCTTCACTCTCTCTCGCTCCGCCTCCGTCTTCTCATCATCTCTCCCTCAACGCTCCACCTCCTCTCTCATCCTCTCCTCTTACTCTTTCCCCTCCTCCCTCTCTCCTCTCTCTCTCTCCTACCTAGCTCCTCTTTCTCTCTCCTTTCTCTCTCTCATCTCTCTCATTCCTTTCCTCTCCTCTTCTCTTTCCTCCTCCCGATCTCCCCCTCTCCTCCTCATCTCTCCTCCTCTCTCTCTCACATCTCTCTCGTCTATCTCATCTCTCGTCCGGTCTCGTCATCTCACTCTATCTCTCTCTCCTCCTCTCCCGTCTCCTTTCTCTCTCTCATCCCTCCTCCCTCCTTCCTTTTCCTCTCTCTCTCTCTCTCTCATCCTCTCTCTCGGCCTCTCATTCAATCTCCTGCCCTATCTCCTCTCCTCGTTCCCTCTCTCTCTCTCCTCCCCTCCCCTCACACCCTCTCAATATCCCCGGACCTTCCGTCCTCTCTCTGCTCCTCTCTCTCTCCTCCTCTCGTCCGCTCTCCTTCTCCCTTCTCTCCGCACTCCTCACTCTTCGTCTCTCCCTCTCTTCTCCCTCTCCGGGTCCTCTTCTATCTCAGTTCGTCATCTCTCATCCCATCGTTCCCCCCACCTCCCCTCCCTCCGCCGAACTTCGCGCTCCATCCCCACCCCGTGCTCCGGGCATATCCACCCCCTCTTCGTCTCGTCCCTCGTCCAAGATCTCCACCACTTCCAGTCCTGTCCATCGCTCATCCCGTCTCCTCTCTCTCTCTTTTCCTTTCCCTTTCTCTCTTTTTTTTTTTTTTTCCTCTGTTTCTTTTCTCTCATCTTCCCTTCTTTCTTACCTCGGCCGGGGCCAGCTGAGTTTGTTTTTGTAAACAAAAAAACGTTTTTTTTGCGCTTCGCCCCATTTGTGACAACGCAAACCCAGAAACCCATGAACGAAAAAAAAAAACCCAAAAAAAAAAAAACCCCAAGCCCATCGAACTGAAAGAAACTGGTTCTGCGCAGCTTGGCACAAAATGGGGGAAGAGGGACTTTATAATGTGTATAGTGGTTATGTAACACCGATTTGCCACGACAACAGTATTTTTGTTGACGTCAACATTGTTTCATATCACTTTCACTCCACTTGTCGCACAAAAAAACTCTTAAAAAAACAATGATTAAAGAAAAAGACACTTAGTAAATGACACAGATATATTTAACTATTGTATTATTTATGCATATTAATTATTATTTGTGATACAGAGTGTTGTATTTAAAACCAACCGCTGAAAAGGAATGAATAGAATATATTTAAAGAGCCGGAAGTATTGCATCTTTCTTCAGCTAAAAGTTCACAGGAGAAGCTGGCACAAGTAAACACTCACTGGCACGTTTTTGAGGTCAAAATAAAAAATATTTTTTCCTCTTATTTTATTAATTTCATATTCTTTTCTGTTCGACGAGGCGGGGCCGTTCAACACGAAAAGGCCAGAGGCACCGCTTTCTGGGATCGAAAACGCCGAGACCTTTCCACTTGCCCGGGCAACGTGCTATATCCGTTACACTATACGGGTCGCCTTCCCTCCCGATGGACAACCCACACCATATTCAGTTTGTGTATTGGGAAGTTGGACGGTTTCTTTTAACGGTGTTTTAAAAATATTAATAATGATAAATATAAATGAATGAAGGATAATAGGCCTCAGTGTATATAATAGACGGTGGATTAAAATGACCCATGTTTTTTAAAAAGAAAGAACGAGTAATTTGAGCATCTTAAAAAGGCAGTGGGGTGGTGGTAGGTGAGGTGGCTACCCAACTAGAACCTCTATACCACTTTAACCACACCACCTTTTCACAGTTAAACCACAACAACCACCCTACCACATTAAACCCACCACGAAGATCCACCGTATACCACAATAACCACACCACTATGTACTCACATTTAAACCCACAAAACCACCTAACCCACCATAACGCACAAGACCCTACCCCCCCTACGCCATTAACTTAACAACACACGCACCTACCACATTTAACTAACAACTACAACCACCTACCACATTAACAACCACAAAACCCATAACCAACATACCCACACCACCCTACCACACAAAAACACAAACCCACCCTAACACATTAACCACAACCACCCCTAACCCACATTAGAACCACAACCACACATACCACATTAACCCAACACCACCTAACCACATTATTACTAAACACACCACCTAACCACATTAACCACGAAACCACCATACCAATTAAAACCACACCACCTACCACATTAACCACAACACCAACTACCACAACAATAAAACCACCCCAACCCCTACCACATTAAATAACACACCCACCCATACCAACATTAAAAAAACCACACCACCTCAACATTAAAAAACACCATACCCTCCTACCACATTAAACTACACCACCCTACCCACACACATTAACCACACCACACCACCTACCACTTAACACAACCACCTACCACATTTAACCATAACCACCACCCTACCCACATTAACGAACACAGACACCAACCGCCTATACACATTAAACCACAACCCACCTACCACATTAACCCAATGACCTAACCACATTAACTCACAAAACCACCTACCACATAAACCACAACAACCAGAATAGAACCTAACCACATTAACCTAACCAACCACCTACCAACAATTACCCACAACCAACACCTATACCACATTAACCACAACCACGCTACCATACCATTAAAACCAACCACACCCCCGTAGCCTACCACATTAAACCACGACCAACCTACCACATTAAACCCACACCACCTCCACAATAACCACAACACCACCTAAACTAACCACATTAAACAAACCCCCACACCACCTAACCACATTAGACCACAACGACCCATACACAATTAACCCAGGCACCACCCCTACCACATTACATTAACCAAACCCACACCACCTATCACATTAACCACACCCACTACCCATTAAACCACACAACCCCTACCACATTTAACTACAACCACCTACCGACATTACCCTAACACATCCACCTACCACATTAAAACCACAACAACCCAAACCCCTAACCACATTTAACCACACAAACCACCCCTACCACATGAACCTACAACCACCACCTACCACCATTACCACAACCCCCCACAACCACCTACCTACATTAACCCCCACAACCACCTTAACCTCCCATTATAACCCCAACCCGCAAACAAACCAACCACCTACCACAACGAACCCTACCTAACGCCTCTACCACATCCCCTACCACCAACACACCACAATACCACTACCGCACTTCTTACCCTACACAAACCCTGGCCCTAAACAGGTACCACATTGTACAATTTTTAGATTTCCCCTTTCACCCTTCCCGCGCCCTACCTAGTAATTTTTTTTTACACTAGGACTATTTTCTGCAATGGCCTACAACATTTGGGAGTGTGGTTTCCTTTTCATTCACCTTATTGAATTTCTACGAAAGACATTCTTTTATGAACTTTTCGGTCGCAAAATAATCCATTACTTTTTTCGGAGATATAAGACGTTTTTTAAATAGGGAGAAGTGTATAGGAGATAATGAAAATTTTAAACTAACCGAAATATCCCCACTTTAAGCTCACACTAACTAACCTAACCTAACCTATACCCCGTGCTTTAAAAAAAAAAACAAAAAAAAAAACCTCCTAACTAAAAAGCCAAAATAAAATCGCATTAAAAAAGTGTCCCCGGCAAGGGAAAAAAACAGAGGCGATTGCCGTGTTCACAAGAAAAAAAGAGGACGAAGGAAAAGATTATGGTGCGGACGTAAACCTTGTGCTCTCTCTCGCCTCCCTATAACACATGTCATTATCTCCAGAAGTAATGATTTGAGACGGAATTCATAGAGAGAATGTTTCCTGAATTCCATTATAGGTAAACACAGAAACCACAAGACACAAAACGCCCAATTTTGTGGCAGGCAATTTTTTCGGTCCCTAGTGTAAATTAATTCCTCCGCCCAGTGTGGTAGAAAAAAATAAATACTAATCTCTCCCTGTTTACAACCTTAACACACCACCCCCCCACTCTCCACCTCCTCTCTTCCCTCTCTCCTAACTAATTACTATCAACCTCTCCTCTCTCGTCTCTCCTAACTAACTCTAACAACCTCGCTCTCCTCCTCTCTCATTCCACACTCATCCCTAGGATCTCCTCCTCCCCATTTTCCTCCAATCCCCTTCCGTCGGTCGTCCTCGGCCTCCGCCGTCTCTCCCCGGTCTCCTCTCTTCTCTCTCCCTCCTCCCTCTCACTCTTCCTCTGCCATTCCTCTCCCTCACCCCCTCCCCTCTCCCTCTCACTCTCCCTCCTCCCCTTCTCCATCCCTCCCACTCTCCTCCCCTCCCCCACCCCCCCCCCCCCCCCCCCCAAAGAGAGAGCAATGATGGCGCCTAGCACCGCATGCCATGGTTCCGCAGACATATACATGTTTTTTCTCGCTTTAAGGTTTTCTCATCAACACCTGTCCAGAATACCCCCCCCCCCTTAGCCCCCCACAAGGAAGTCGCCCGTAAGTCCCCCCTAAGACCCAACTAAGTCATAAGTCAATATGTAGTAATTTTAAAGTATGTGTTTAACCCCTTCACCGAATTTTTTCCCTTTGGCTTTTAAAAAATTTTGTTGTTGACCCATAAAAAAGGGAAAAAAGTCACTGAATATACCACATGAGTTAGTGGACGGATCAAAAAACAGGCATAGCTTAAAACTTTGTTTATATCACTAAAAATCGTCTGTTGTGAGCCATAAAATAACAAGTCACTGAATAAAAAACCACAGGTTTAGGGGACAAGGATACTAAACAGGTCATAGCATAAATACATTGCTTACAGTCACTAAAATCGTCTTTTGATACCCTTAAATAAAATTACGCTTTTGGGCCTCCGGGGGTTTAATTGTTGTTGTTGTGTAGTAAGTAGTATAGTAGTTATTAGTAAGTAGTAGTTTGGTGTAGTAGTGTTTGTGTAGTAGTAGTAGTTGTAGTAGTAGTTATAGTGTATGGTATTTGTAGTAGTAGTTGTGTATAGTCGGTTAAAGAACGTTAAAGAGCCACCTCCCCCCTCCCCCGAGGTGGACTCGTCAGGCCCGGGTTCCCCCCCCCTTTTCTTGATTGGGCGTGGCGTTCTGGGGGGAGGGAAGGGGTTTGCCGAAAAAAATGTACACTAAGTAAAAAATTCCCCCCCCTTTTCCTGCCCCCTCCCAGACAAGGGTCGGGGTCCTCCCAATCCCCTTTGTTAATCCCTTAATTTTCCTTGACCCCACTCAAAAAACCTCTCTCCAAAAACACAAAACACACCACACACACACCCACGGGGGGCTAAAAAAAAAAATAAAAAACAAAAAATCAAGGGATCATCTCTTTCTCTAAAATGACCTCGCTCCCTTACAATTCGTCCATTTTTAAAAAGCTAATGATGCTTATGACTCATTAGGGAGGAAAAGAAAGAAACTCACTAAATCAATGTTGTATTTGTATTATTTATTTATACTTTATCTCTCTGATATCTGTATTGTTTTTGTTAAATGTATTATTTTTTACGTAACGCTAAGACGGATTTTTCATTTCTCTTCCCCATTTTCCCCCCCCTTTTTTTTCCCCCCCTTTTTAATCCGCCCCAGGGGCCCCCTTGATTTTTCTTATATTCCCCCCTTCTTTTTTGCATCTCTTCTCTCTCTTTTAATAAAAATCTTTTCCCCCTTCATATCTCTCCCCCTGCATATATCTACCTTCCTGCTAGATCTCCTCTCCCTTTTATAGATCTCCCTTCCTGCATTTTTATCTCCCCTTCCTGCATAGATCTCTCTCTCCTTTAAAACTCTCTCCTGCTATATCCTCCTTCCTGCATAGATATTCTCCTGCATATATCTCTCCTTCCTGCATAGTTTTCTCTCCTTCCTGCATTCTCTCTCCCCCTCGATAATCTCTCCTTTCCTCTTCTCTCCTTCCTGCATATATCTTCCTCTCCCTCATTCTCTCTCTCCCTGGCATTATCTCTCCTTCCTGCATAGATCTCTCTTCCGCTTCTCCTCTCCTTATTTTCTCTCCTTTCCCCTGCATAATCTCTCCCCCCCTGCAATCTCTCTCCCTGCTAATCCCCCCTTTCCCCGCATAGATCTCTCTCCTGCATATATTCTCTCTCCTGCATATATATCTCCTTCCTGCATGATTTTTCCCCCCCTGCATATATGCCCGCGAGCGCGCGGTACCTGCGAGCCGCGGTGCAGTACTTCCTAATCCCCCCTGTTAGTCCCTTATCCTTGACCAAGACTACCTTAACTGGACTTGCTATCTTTTTGGGCTATTTCCATGAGGCCAGTTTTGCATTCCCGCCATTTTTTGAAAAAACACTCCCTTTTTTTTTTCCTCCTATGGTTTATTTTATATATATATACCTTATCTTTGTAAAAAGTTTGTTCTATAAATTATAAAAAAAAAACAGAAAATACACTAAGAAAAAAAGGGGTTTTTTGAGAGAGTAAGAAATTGCATATTCCTTAAAAAAAAAAATCATTTGCCATTTAAATTTTTTTTTTGCGGAAAAACATTTTAGATGAAAAATATCAATAGAAGGGTTTTTCCCAAAATTAGCTTCCATTGATATATTTTCCTTTTCTGTAAATAAACAGAAATATGCATAAAATTGGCGTTAACTAAAAAAAAAAACATCATCTATCGGGAAAATTTAAAACCCCATTGATGTGTTATTTATTTAGTTTTGCTAATTTATGCATGGTTCTAATTTTTTTTTAACAGAAAACCAAAAAATATCCAAAGGAAATCAATAAAATTTTCCCCTTCTATTGAATGTTGCATGTAAAAAGCTTCACGCAAAATATTAAATGGCGATGAGTTTAAGTGAAAAAGTTCATGCATATTTCTTCAGTCTCATGATGGAATTTCTCTGGTGTATTTTTACAGTTTTTCATTTCTTAATATTATAGAACAAACATTTACGAAGATAACAGTGTACCCATTTATACGGGATAAGCCATAGTCACTACTGTATTCATGGAACACTTTTCTACTTGCCGATCCTTTGATGATGTTATTTTTTTAGTTAACGCTAATTTTATCATGGGTTCTAATTCATTTATCAGAAAACGAAATATAATCAATAGAAAGCTAAATGAAAATCCTCTGCTATTGATATGTTTTCATCTAAATGTTTTTCTCGCAATATATTAAATGGCGAAGAGTTTAAGTAAATCTTGAGAGTCATAGCATATTCTTCAGCATCTCTCATAATGGTCCATTTCTTTAGTAGTATTTTACTGTTTTTTTTATTTGATAATATTATAGAATCAAACATTTACGCAGTATAACGTTTATATCATTATATACTGTAAAGTCCTTAGAAGGGAAATGGGGTGATGTTCTAAAATGGCAGGAATCGCAAAACTGGCCATATCCACTGGTCATGTAGGGCGGGTTGGCGGCGGGGGGCACGAGTAGCGAAGTCAGTATAGAGTTAGTCTTTGGCCGAAAATTGATTGACCGCAGTCGTCGATCTCGACAGTTACACGACACACACTACATCACTACACTACACACCACACATTCTACTACTACGTTAGCTAGCTAGCTAAACTTCGGCAAGGCCTATGGCGATATTGCGTCGAACCTTGCTCAAGTCATTTATTTACGGTGAGTACACTAGTACAAACAGGGTATGTTGCCGAGGGCCGTGACAGGTGTGTAGATGACTAGGTGTCTTGCGAGGCCGTACTAGGTGTGTAGTGATGGATCAGGTGTGTTGGCGTAGGTGTCGTAGCAGTGGTGTGTGTAGTGACTATGGTGTCTTGCGAGGCGTACAGGTGTTTTAGTGAGGGCAGGTGTGTTGCGAGGGCCGTACAGGTGTGTAGTGACAAAGGTGTGTTGTCGAGGGCCGTACAGGTGTGTATGAGCAGGTGTGGTGTATGTGGGTTAGAGGCGAGAGGCTAAGAGTGGCGTGTTAGCCCCTGAGTGTGTGTGTGTGTCTTACCCTAATGTAGGAACGCGCAGTTCTCGTCCTAACTATAATCCGCTCCAGGGTCCCGCGTAGTCCGTCCGGCGGCCACGGGTAGCAGGCGCGAGCCCCAGTGGTCGCATCAGAGCTACTCTGCGGGGAATTACAGAGAAGTTTTAATTAATCAAAAACGGGCTTTGGCCTAATCAAAAAACCTTTCTTAATTAGGTATATTAGCCATGAAAGTATTAGTAGTTGTCGTACACATCGATTTTTGAGTATATTTCCGTACATAACCTGGTGTGCGTTTCGTACTCTAGTAGTCAAGTTCGAACTCTTGAGGCTGAGTGTGAACGAGACGAGCTTATGGGTTTCTATATAGTTAGCTACAGAAACAACTTTTGGTAATAATGGAGCGGAGAAGTTTTGCAGGTCGTTTTAAGAGATGCATCAACTATTTTTTTGAGGGCCTACATAGGTGCTTGTTGCTTAGATGAGGATAGTTTTATTTTGGCGCGAACCTCCCCGCCCCAAAAAAAACAAATAATATACATGAAAACGATAGGACTCTAACCTTATAGGTTTTTAATGAAATCCTACCTAGCTAACGTTAAAGGTTTTAATGAAACCTAATACCTAACCTTTATAGGTTTTTAAGATGAAATACCTAACCTAACGCTTAATAGGTTGTAATGAACGCCTAATCCTAACTTTAACCACCAAAGGTATACTTTTTTTTCTTGGGTCTCTTTTTCTTTCGCAAACTAAAGCTATTCCAATTAGAAGCAAGCCAGCTACGCTTATAGGAAGGCGCTATGATCATTTGTGATCATAAGCGCGCACTCCAGGTCTGCTGTCCGATTCCCCACTAATTGTTAACGAAGTATAAAAAATATACTTATATCTATACTCTACTTTATATAAAAAAAAGTATAATCTCATATCCACACTTTATTTTTTTTTAATTAGTAGTTGGATGACTAGGAGTGGGTAGATGGTTCAAAGGAGGATTGTGGATTGGGTCATGGGTGGGGAGTGGTGTGGGTGTGGGTGTGTGTGTGGTGTGTGTGTGTGTGTGTGTGTGTGTGGGTGTGGGTGTGTGTGGGTGTGGGTGTGTGGTGGGTGTGTGTGGTGGGTGGGCGTGTGTGTGTGTGTGTGGTGTTACTCACAGATGTGGAGAAGATTTGCGCACTTCGCAGGTTCTGGTCTGTTGTACAAGGACATAGCAAGGCACAGCTTGGCATGACGAGGCGATAACGAACAGCCAGACAGGGCAGACGCGAGCCGCGAGAAACAGGGCTTTGTTTGGTTACGGCAAGATGGCGGACAAGTTGGAACGCAAGAGTCTAGAGCCTAGGCTTCCGCGATCCATGTTATATGAGATCAGTGATTGCACTCACACCATCACCCTTCACAAAGAAAACCCATTACCCATCACACCCACAAACCCATTCACGATTCACCTATTACCCTGATCACGCCATACAATCAAGATTTCCTCAGTCTCGCAACCGACAGACATTTTTTTCAGCAATTCTCGCCATAAAAAAAAAAAAATAGGTCTGCTATAAAAAAAAAGAAAAAAAAAGGGATCGGAATCATCTCATAAAGTGGGCTTAAAAGTTGGCCCCTGCTGGTCGAGAGCTGCGTTTCGCAAACTGTGCCATATGAGGATCAATCGGGGTGCACGGGGGCGACTCTATCGCGGCACACACACCGATCACAAGCACACTTTCGCTTATTATTATTATAGATTAGCTGGCAAGAACTTACTGATTTTTTTGCATCTATATGATATAATTATAGGAAAAAATATGGAAATAGTTTGAAGTGCACTAGATAGTAATTGTACATCGTGAATTATATTTTATTACTAATTTAATTATATATAAGTATTAACTATAACAACTATTTATAGAGAAATGTTAGTATGGTTAAAATAGAATAATATAAATAGATTATTAATATGGTACGATTATTTAGCTATGGAAAAAATGTTACAGATTATAATTTAAGAGAAACAAGATTATTTATTATTATTATTATTATTATTATTATGAAAGAAATAAAAGACGAAGAGAAAAAGATATAGCAAGGAGGTCCTGCGTAGACGAGCATTCGGTATATGTCGATAATCCGATGATAGCGATTAATGTGTAAATTAGGGGTCTATTTCAATATATCGGATGATCGCAAATTCAATGATACGTACATTCAAAATACTGGGGTAAGTAATATTATCAGGCCAAAATGCGCGCCCTACCACTCGCTGCGCGCGGGCTGACAAAGGGGGATTTGAGTTGACCGCCAGTGAGGTCAGCGTGCCCCTATGCAAGCCTTGACGCTGAAGGGTAATTAAGCATATGGCGCGGCGCTGAACATTTAGGGGTAATTAGCAGGGTGTGGCGGGGCCCAACCTTGGGAGCCTGCAGTCAGAGTCGAACCCCCAGTCAGGCTATGACCTGAAGGGTAATTAGTCATATAGGTTGGCTGAAGGTCTCTTGAGCTTTAGGGTTAATTAGCAGGTGTGCGGCCCCAACCTTGGGACGCGCTACACTGATCCAAAAAAAACCCCACACCTTACCTTCACTCTTGGTATCACGTGGTCGTCCTTGGTCCCGGCTGCATGCATTACATACGTCTTTTTGCTTGTTATTAGCCTGTTTTGTTATAATTAATGTGGTTTGTTTTTTGGGTGCTATTTTTTTTTCTCTTTGCAGGTATGCTTTTTCTACAGAATAGGTGTACAGTGTGGGTGAATATAGGACGCTGTGTGTTTGTTGTGTTTGCTATAGTTTATTGTAGCTTGATGAATATAAAATGTCTTTGCTTTTTCTCCTTTATTTTTTAATAAATTGATGGGGTCCTGGAACCTAAACCTTATATTTTAACCATTAGTTATATGTTTCTTTATACGAATTTTCACTTAAAGCGAGTTATGGCCAGGTGAACGCTATACTGCTCGTATCTAGCGGGACGCATCCCTGTATATTATATTAAATATATGAACATATAAAAACGAAAAACAAAATATTTACCTATAGAAACGTTTAAAAATTTGAAAATAAAAGAAGTGGAGATGGAAAAAATTTCGTAAACTTTAAAATATAGAAAATTGGAAAACATTCAAGATTCTCCAGGGCTATTTTTTCGCAAATTTTTGTGTGACGTAAACCTGGCTTCTAATGTGTTAGCGGGGGTCTTGTGTTGACGTCCTATGGGGTGTGTTACGGAATCCCCTGTGGCTCTGTGTGTTGGTGTAATAAATGTTACATCGCTAAGGCGAAGTGAAATAACGTCATACGTTTGTTCAGCCAATCCCGCGTGTTAACCCCTTCAGCAGCCCAGGATCTTTCAGCTTGGCTATATAAAATTGTCTTGGTTGTGAGCCAATAGACATAAGGAAAGTCACTGAATTGATTACGAAACATGCGTTATGTGGAGCAAGGATACTAAACAGGTCGATGAGAGCTATAAAACGATTGCTTATAGTCACTAAAAAATCGTCTAATGGTAGCACAGAATTAGGCAATGGAAATTACGCTACTGGGCCTCAGGGGTTAAAGTGTTACGGGTGTTTTATCGTAAGACTGGTTAACCGTGTTACGATAGATTTTATAATTGTTATCTGGATGTTAAAGATTATTTGGAAGGCGTAGAAAAGTAGATTGGTATGCTCGAGTGGTTACGTAACTTACGAGTGTTACGTTACGCGGAGCTCTTTGTGTTGGCGTAAGACTTCTGGCTGACTAGTGTGAGACAGGCCGTAGAGGGCACACACCACAACTACTACTATAGGCCAAATACATGCGTTACGTCACTAATACGTTGACTTTTAGATAATCGCGTTGAATATTGTTATGTATTTTTTTTTTTTTTATTATTCTTTAGGTTTTTCGAGAATAAAGTGCTTGGCGCGATCTTGGAGTTTTTTGCTATGCCGACGACCGATTTTTTTGGTATTTTTTTTGATTTATAGAAAAATTTATTGGGGTTATGAAGCTGTATAGGGTAGCGTCATTTAAGACCGATACAATGATAGGCACTTGTTGAGTGATATTGGGACTAATAAGGCTGTATAACCATTTAAGCTGTACATATACGGCACTGGTTGAGTAATTTATTAGGGCTATAAAGCTGTATAGCCCATTTAACGCTGATACAATAAAGGCAGTCTATTGGAGTGGTATATTGGGGCTATAGGAGGCTGTATGATACCATTTAAGCTGATAGCAATATCATTTCAGGGCACTGTTGAGCTAATATTGGGCTATAAGCTTTATAGACTCATTTAAGCTGATCAAATGATAGGCACTATTGAGTAATATTGGGTTATAAGCTGTTATAAGAGGCCTATTACAGCTGATACAATATAGGCTACTATTGAGTAATATTGGGCTATAAGCTGTATAGACCGAATGTTCAGCTGATAGCAATTATTAGTAACCCCAACCCCCCACCGACACTGTTGAGTAATATTGGGTCTATTAAAGCATGTATAGCACGCATTTAAGCTGATACAATACAACTAGAGTCACTGTTGAGTAAATTGGGCTATAAGCTGTATATGACCATTTCAGGACTGCTGTAATATAGGCACTGTTGAATTATATTGGGCTATAAGGGCTGTATAGACCATTTTAGAGCTGATGACAATATAGGCACTGTTGAGTAATATTGGGCGCTTATAAGCTGTATAGACCATGTTAGTGGCTGATACGATATATAGGCAGTCTGATGAGTAAATAATTGTGGCTATAAAGGCTGTATAGTACCATTAAGCTGATAGCAATATAGCACTGTTGAGTAATATTGGGCTGATAAGCTGTATAGACAGCTATTTATAGCTGATACAATATAGGGGTAACTAGTTGAGTAATATTGGGCTTTATAAGGGTGCTGTATAGACCATTTATCTGATAGCAATATAGGCATGTTGAGTAAATATTGGGCTATAATCTGTAGTGTATCTTTTGTCGTTTGACAGTGTGTGTGTGCAGTGTTCAGTTATTATGATTAAGAGTAATGCGGGACTAACTTTTGTAGCATTGGCTGACAGTTCAGTACAAATACCCTTACGAAGCGTTACGTAAGTGATGGGAGGCTCCTGTATTTGCCTCAATGATTACTTTTGTTCCATTGAGTGCTAAAACAACTCCAACTGTTATTAATTCTACTCATGTGGCTTTATCTTATAACTTATTGTCGCATCGTGTTTGAGTTCCTTTTGGGACACACAGTCCATTGCCATTAAATGGACACTAGGCTACCTCCGCTTTTGTAGGCAAACTTTTGTCTTATTGTGTTACAAATTTCTTTTTCATTTTGGGGAATTTTGCACCTATTATAAGCTCTGTTTCTATCTTTCGCAGGATACTTTGATGGCATTGCTCTAGAAAACCTGCTATGAAGATAGACACAGTTGTAAAATATTTATAGCCTCGTTTTTTTTATAACTTTGTCGCATCGTCTTGTATATTTGTAGACAATTTTGGTACTTGTGCTTTTGAATGCAGTTGTCATCAGCCTTTTCCTGCTGGCTGTCCATTGATGGATGAGAGAGAAGTAATGGTTTATGCGATACTAGGCATATATGTGACGCTGCTAGAAACTAGGTATGTAACATATGCTGGAAAGACAGTTGGGGTAAGGGGCAATCAGCAGGAGTAAACCTTTAAAGGCCCATGGATCATTTATTGAAGAGATTCACACCTGCACTGGCCAACTCCTTAACAACTGCTGTGGCATTAATACTGCCGGTCAGCAGGAACGACGAAGGGCAGGGCTGCCACCCGAGCACATGTACACACAGATCTGGGGCCACGGGCATGCACCACCAGCCACCCATTGTCACACATGGACAGACTTCCGCTACAGGGCTTACGGGTACAACGCACATCTTGTCCACATCGCCAACACACCACCTGCAAATTGGTCTTCCAACGTGCCTAGGCAATATCATGCTTTTGTCTTGAAAGCACTTGCTGCAAATAATCACAGCCTATGAAACTCACCGTCAAGCCAGTGTGTCTAAAGGATGTGTGTGGTAGAGTTGTGAACGGGTATAAACCGCTTTTCTTCCCACTAACTGCTAGGCATTCTTGATTTCTTAACACGCACTGTGTGTTCAGGGTGTGTGTGGTGAGTTGCAGGAACGGTATACCAACTAGGCTTGTTCCACATCTAGGGCATTCTTGATTTCTAAACACGTCTGAGCTGTGTGTCAGGGGGGGTGTGTTGGGTGAGTTTCATAAGCGGGTATAAAACCTTTTCGCCCACAAAACACTCTAGCATTCATGGTTCTTGAACATCCATTGTGTGTCAGGTGGTGTGTTTGGTGAGTTCGAATCGGGTATAGAACCTTTTGCCATCAACTTCTAAACATTCGATCGGTTTTTGGAAAACAGGCCACTGTTTGTCCAGGGTGGTGTTTGGTGAGGTTTAGACTTTAGAGCAAATCTTTTCCCACACTGCTAAACATTCATGAATTTTTTAACCACCATCTGTGTGTCATGGTGTGTTTGGTTGAGGTTAGACTTTAGAGCAAATCTTTTCCCACACTCAGACGAACTTTATTCATAATTCTTACCACCAGCTGTGTGTCAGGGTGTGTTTGGTGAGGTCGACGCTTTGTAGGGCAAATCATTTGCGTCACACACTAAACATTCTATTAATTCTTGACGACCACTGTGTGTCAGGGTGTGTCTGCGGTGGAGGTCACTCTTTTTTAGCATAATCTTTTCGCCACACTCTAAACATTCATAATTTTTAACACCACTGTGTGTCAGGGTGTGTGTTGGTGAGGTGCACTCTTTCTTAGCAAATTCTTTTGCGCCACGTTGCAACACACCTAGCGCGCCAACCCCACTCTAAACCTTCATAATTCTTTAACTACGCCGAGACTGTGTGTCGAGGGTGTGGGTGGTGAGGTTAGGGACTTTAGAGCAGTATCGTTTCGCCACACGCTAACATTCATAACTTCTTAACATGCGCCACTAGTGGGCGACAAGAAATTGTTTCTTCAAGCTTACTCTTGTCATATGAATGTTTTGTCACACATGCTGACCACTTCAGGGCTCACTGTGTGCCTTGTGGGCGGCTGAGCTGCCTGCCTCCGAGGTGAATTCTTGCCCTTCACCGCGCTGTGCTTCCCACAACTCCTGAGGGCAGAACTAGATGCCTGCCTGCTCCCGGCCACTTCATAGGCTGCTTGCCCGAGCCCTCAAAGAAAAATTAGCGCTCCATCAGCAGCGAAGACTCACCGCCAGTACTACAGCGATGGCTGGTCCTGGGTGCGGGAACGTAGGGTGCTCGGGGAGCCGGAGCGAGCCGGGTCTTGGACTGTGAGCTCAGGGCACCTGGGCAGCTGCAATCAGTGTGTGACAGTCAGGAGGCAGCACAGAGAAAGTGTCAATTACCTTCGTGCGGGCTGTTAGTCTGAGACCCTGACAAATTTTTCCAGAGCGCGAGTTTTAGTGCTTTTGCGGGGGTAAAAAAAAAATTCTTTAGTAAGTTAAGTGAGACTATCACCGCCTATCTTGTTTCCATTCTTCCCCTTATAGGCGCAACAAGCTCTGGGGAAACTGGCGGGATATTACGGTGGTTTTTGGGTGGGGGAGTAAATATAAAAGTGATTTTGGCTCGCCAAAAGAAGATTCTCAAAGTCCTATATGTATAAAAATATAGGGAATTCCGCTAAAGATAGGGATTTCCAGCTAGATACCCATTGTTAGGGAAATTCTCTACATTGTATATATGTAGTGAGTTTGGACCATCATTTTGGGAGAAGCCCCCCCTCACATAAATGAGTCGTGTCTGCCTTTTCCTACCCTAAAAACGCCTAAGTTTTCACCATAAGGCCACCAGACTTGGCTGGTCATAGGGAGCTCAAAGAGAAACTAACCTTCCTAGGCGCAGTAAGGAGCTGCACTCCGTATCCCCCCAATTGGAGCGCCGCGCTAAGTGTTGCTAATCTATACTCACTATACCTCGCGCATATTACTAACCTTAGACGCTCACTATAAACCGCTGGGACGCAGATATTACTAACCTAGTACCTCAACTATAGACCCGGCTTTAAAAGTGCAACTAACCTATAAGTCCATACTCTCACTATAACCCCTTATAAAGTAACTAACGCTAACCTCATACTGCTAACCCGGCGTTAAAAAGTAACTTAACGCTAACCTCAACTATAACCTCGTTAAAAGTAACTAACCTATACCTAAACTATAACCCGCTTTAAAAGAAGCTAACCTAACCTTACTATGAACCCCTTAAAGTATACTAACCTACGCTTACTTATAACCGGGCCTTTAAAGTAACTAACGCTAAACGCTTGACTATGAACCGGCTGTTATACCTTAAAATTAACCTAAACGCTCAGCTATAACGTTCGGCTTGTATCGAGTATATAAAGCCTAACCTCACTATAGATCGCCTTAAAAGTTAACTAACTAACCTAGCTATGAACCATCCTTCTAAAATGATAGCTAAACCTAGACCTCACTATGAATCACTCTACAAAGGTAACTTAAGATACCCTATACTATAAATCCCCCTGTACAAGTTGGCTACCTAACCATTACTTGTTGATTACGACTGGAGTCAAGTTAAAGGGCATTAGAAAAAATGAAAAAAGTCTTGCAATGCTGGGGAAAAATCGCCTAGCCATCTAATGGAGAATCCGCCTAGAAATATTGATCACCCTACATTTAAAGGCGCTGCAATGTTAGCCCTTAGGCATTAAATCACAATCATTAAACACTTTATTATGAGTAAATAGTCGGCTGTTCAACTTACCCTTCAATGTTGAGGATACACCGTGAAGGCTGTGCAAATGGCTGCCGGATGTTACTGATGGCTTACGTGATGGGGTGATTTGTATACTGACGTATTAGAGCTGGTAAGTTAACTCGAGCAACGACTATTTCTACTGATTTTCCTATTCAAGGTCCATGTGGCAGGTTTAACAATTTGTGGCAATAACTCTTTCGTTGGGCAAAATGAGTGTGCACACACAAAATTAAAAGTTCCTTTTGTTTCCTCGTTATTTAGCACTCCTAATGTAGAAGATTGCAAGTACGTGAGCTACATAGTGCACGGCATCACCACAACCTCTGTGCCTGTGACCGCCAGTGAGTGTAAGTGAACCGGGGTTAATGGTTGAACCCTCCGCCAATGCGTGACTGTCACTGTGCGTGGCAATACTCGCTGAGTATTTATTAGAAACATCAATATAATTCCCCTATATGATTATTATGCAATATATTGGCTTAACATATATCAGTATATAGGTTGATGTGGTATATCGAAATTTAGGTAGCATTTCATTTCCATATATGGCAATAATTCATAGCTACACTACGCTGTTCCTTACACAAGGGGTACTACTTATGCATAAGGGCTGTAGTCTAAGGGTGGCATATGCCGGCTGCATTTAGTCTAGGCTTAGTTAGTGCTGCAGGACAGGATCTGACTGGACTTAGAATTTTGTGAGGGCATCTCATATTTATAGGGCGGCCCGTCTGGGTTACTCCTCCTAGGCGCGAGCGCACGCTGGATACCTTTTGAGTGCAGATGTGAAGTACAATAATTTATAGTATGAAGTATAATAAGTTTATTTCAGGGTGCTACTATAGCGTGCGGTCTACCGTGACATTTGCACTATAGCGTGCGGTCTACCGGGACATTTTACACTATAGCGTGCGGTCTACATTTCTTACTCGCTACTTACACTCTACACTCTTACACTTCAGGCTGCAACTTACTATTGCTATATGATATTGTCTATTATACAGAAGAGTATTATAGAAAAAACCAAACATTAGTAAGTGATTTATTAAGCACAGGCCAACATTCCCCACCCCTGTCACTTTTTCTTTTTTCTTGCATAACACTACCACATCGATGACAAGGCTCTGCTTCTTGTGGTGTGTCCAGAAGATTGCTTTCACGTAAAAACTTAACCGCTGTTTCTTCTGTCAAGATGACACTTCTGTAGAATTCTTTCAACAGCATTGTAAAGGAGGAGTGTCAGACTGATGTTCTCGGCATGAATTTTAGGAGGATACTGAGACATTACTTCGTTGATTCCTATTTTATAAGGTTGAGTAGGGTCCCGATACTCAGGTCAGGTAAGGTCAGGTCAGGTGTGGACTTGTTAAACTGCACATTAAAGCTATGAGGTTGTCAGGTCAGGTCAGGTCAGGTCAGGTCAGGTCAGGTCAGGCGGGATCTTTGTAGACCGCACGTTAGGGGAGCGTAGACTGCAAGCTCCGATGTAGACCGCATGCTATAGTAGCACCTTATTTCAGTCAAAGCCGGAAGGACGAATTATAAAGAATTTCCGCTTTTTCTGATGGAGATTCAGTGTTTTTAATGAAAACGGCGACCATAAAATTCGGTGATGAATTTTTTTTTTTTTTTTTTTTAAATATGGATTTCCGGAACATAAAACAATCTCCATTACATAAAACACCTATTGTAGGCCAGGAACAATTTGTGTAAATTTCTAGTGTTTGCCCATACTCTCCCACTTCCCCCAGACAAAGTTGGGGACCTGTGGGAATGCGGGGTTCTCGGGTGAGGAACAAATTATGCGTCGGAAACACGTAATTTAGGAGTTGTGTAGGGTGGAAAAATTCCCTAGATCTAGTAATTTTAATTATATCTTGGTAATTTTCTTGTATCTAGAGAAATTTGCCTAACCAAAATTAACCTAACCTAACCAAATCTAACCTAAGCTAACCTAACCTAACCTCCTAGCGGGTGGTTGGAGGGGTTCTCGACACTTGGGTCATCATTCTGTGAGGATCGTCAGGTTTACACGTCTCTGGACTCAGAAGAAGTCCAATGAATTTTCCCTGGATCTAGGGAATGTTTTCAACACCACAAACTATGATGTTGCGAGGCATGTTTTGTAGCCCAGCCCAATATCCCGCATTGCCCCAGGTCCCCCAGCTTGTTTTGTGGGACCCCTCCAACCACCCGCTAGGAGGTTAGGTTAGGTTAGCTTAGGTTAGATTTGGTTAGGTTAGGTTAATTTTGGTTAGGCAAATTTCTCTAGATACAAGAAAATTACCAAGATATAATAAAAATTACTAGATCTAGGAATTTTCCACCCTACACAACTCCTAATTACGTGTTTCCGACGCATAATTGTTCCTCACCCGAGAACCCCGCATTCCCACAGGTCCCCAACTTTGTCTGGGGGAAGTGGGAGAGTATGGGCAAACACTAGAAATTTACACAAATTGTTCCTGGCCTACAATAGGTGTTTTATGTAATGGAGATTGTTTTATGTTCCGGAATCCATATTTAAAAAAAAAAAAAAAATTCATCCCGAAAGGTGGTTTTTTAAAAACACTTCTCCAAGAAAAACAAACTTTATAATGTTTTGGTTTTGACAAAAAAAAAAAAAGGGTTAATGGAGTTGCGCTCCTCCCCCTAAGTGGGTTCAAATCCCCCGATGATGCCCTGCTACCTGATGACCTGAAATAAGTTTAATGTGCAGTTAACAAGTCCCCCTGACCTGCCTTACCGGACCGAGTATCGGGCCCCCTACCAACCTTAAAAAAAATAAGAATAATTTATATCCTCTAAAATTCAGCGGGCACGCGGGGACACCCTCCTTTAAAGTGTTAAAAATTTTAAGAAGTGATCGGGAAAAAGAAACCTTAATTTTTACTAAAACCCCAATCCCCGGACACCCCCAAAAAACGGGCCTTGTAACATGTGGTGTTTATGAAAAGAAAAAAGAAAAATAAAAGGGGGGGAATTTTCTTCTTAAATTTAAATCACTTAAAATTTGTTTTTTCTATAATACTTTTTGTATAAAGGGGAAAATAAAGAAAGGGGGAAAATTAAAGGAGAGGGGGGAAAAAAGGGGGGGGGGAAGGGGGGGGGGGGGGAAGGGGGGGGGGGGGGGGGGGGGGGGGGGGGGGGGGGGGGGGGGGAAAAGGGGGGGGGGGGGGGGGGGGGGGGGGGGGGGGGGGGGAAAAAAAAACCCAAAAAAAAATAGAAAAACAAATTTTTTGGGAAAAAAACCGGGTTTCCACGCTGACGGGGCGGGGGGTTTTAAACCTTTAAACCCCCGGTTCCTTCATCAGGCGGTAAAGGCACAGGGTTTGGGGATGGTGATTGAGCTATTACTGCTTTTATTGGGGTGTAAAAACGAGAAAAAAGGAACTTTTTTTTGTGTGTGTCCCACTCATTTTGAAAAACAAAGTTATTGCATTGTTAAACCTGCCACTTGGACTTGAAAAAAAATCAGTAGAAAATATTTTTTGTGGGATACCATTAACGTATTTATACAAATACCCCCACGTAGCCATCACGAAAATCGGCGCCATTTGCCACCTTCACGGGTATCCAATTTTGAAGGTAAGTTGAAAGGATTTTTTATCATAAAAAAAAGTTTTTTAATGATGTGATTTTAATGCTGGGGTACTTGGGGTTTAAATGTAGGGTGAAAATTTTCTGGGATTCTCCTTAGATGGTAGCGATTTTCCCCAGATTGCAAGACTTTTTTTTTTTATGCCTTTACTTGTCCAGTCGTATCACAAGTAAGTTGGTTTGCAATTTGTGGGGGGTTTATAGAAGGGTTTATCTTAGTTATTTTTTTTTTTTTTTTTTAGGTGTTATATGAGGGTTAGGTTGTACATTTGGGGGTTATAGTGGGTTGGGTTATTTTACTTTTAAGGGATTTAGTGGGGTTGGGTTGATATTTAAAAGGGGGTTTAGCGAGGTGGGTTTAATTTTAAGGGGTTATAGAAAGGGTTAGGTTATTTATTTTTAAAGGGGGTTATTGGTTGGTTAGTTACTTTTGGGGGTTATGTAAGGTTTTTGCTTCTTTTAAGGGGTTTATGTTGGTTGGTTAGTTATTTTTTAAAGGGTTTAGTGAGGTAGGTTATTTATTTTAAGGGGTTAGAGTGAGGTTGTTTAGTTTTTTTAAGGGGGTTTAGTGGGGTTAGGTTATTGTTTTTAAGGGGGTTTATGTGAGTTGGGTTTAGTAAATTGCGGGGGTTATAGTGGGTTGGTTAGTAATTTGCGGGGGTTATAGTGGGGTTAGTAAACCCCTTAGGGGGTCCGGGGGGGGGCGCCCCTTTTGGGTGGAAGGTTGGGGTTTTTTTAGCCCTATGCCAGCAAGCATGGTGGCTTAGGGAAAACTTGGGTTTTGGTAAAGGAGAACGATCTTTTATTGCTCTCCAAAATTGTCCAAATCATACATTTTCTTAAGGAAAATTTCCCCTAAAAGGGGGGTTTTGGGGAAACCCCTAATTTGGGAAAATTCCCTATATTTTTTACATTAGGACTTTGAAGTTTTTTGGGAGCCATAAATCACTTTATTTTCTTCCCCACCCCAAAAAACCCCGATTCCCCCCATTCCCCGGTTTTTGGCTATAGGGGAAAAGGAAAAAAAGGGGTAAAGTACTTCTTCTAAAGATTTCCCAAAAAGCACAAAAACTGGGTCGGGAAAAAAATTTGTCAGGGTCTCAGAAAAAAGGGAAGTAATTGCTCTCTGTGTGGATGTCCCCACTTTCAGGTCTGACTCACGCCAAGCCCGGTCGCCCCGGCACCCCGGGGTTCCCCCGCAGGACCAGCCACGCGTGTACTGGGGAGTTTTGCTGCGATGGAGGTTGGGCGGGCACAGCGAGTGGCCGGGAGCAGAGGATCAGTTGCCCGGGGGGGGGAAGCACAGGGGGGATGGCAAGAACCCGGAGGAGGGGCTAGGCCCCAAAGGCACACAGTGAGTGAAAGGGGCGCAGGTGCAAAAAATTCAAAGCAAAAAGTAAGCTGAGAAAAATTTTTTGTCGCACAGGGGGTTAAGAGTTAGAATGTTTAAATGTGGAAAAGATCTTTAAAGTCTAACCTCACCAACCACCCTGACACACAGTGGGGTTTAAAAAATTTGAATGTTTTGATGTGGGGAAAAAATTTTGCTAGAAAGAGTGACCTCCCCACAACCCGGGAAAACAGTGGGGTTAAAAAATTTTGAATGTTTAGGTGGGAAAAAGTTTGTAAAAAAAAGTGCCTCACCCGACACACCCTGACACCAAATGGTGTCAAGAATTATAGTTTAGTGTTGGGGAAAAAAATTTGCTACAAAAGGGGACCTCACCCAAAAACACCCTGAAACAGTGGTGTTTTAAAAATTATGAATGTTTTGAGTGTGGAAAGATTTTTCAAAAAATCTAACCTCCCCCAAAAAACCCAGACACACGTGGGTTTTAAAAAAATGAATGTTTGAGGGGGGAAAAAAATTTGCTCTAAAATCTAACCCACCAAAAACCCCCCGCACCAGTGGTGCAAAAACCATGAATGTTTTAAATGGGGGAAAAGGTTTTTATACCGTTCTGAATCACCAAACACACCCCGACACACAATGGGTTAAAACATAATGCCCAGATGTGGGGGAAAAGGTTTTTTACCCGTTTGAACTCACCCCCCACACCCGACACACAGTGGTGTTAAGAATCAAGAAGCCTAATGTGGGAAAAAGGTTTTTTTTTCCCGTTCGAAATCACCAACACACCCGACACACAGTGGGGTTAAGAATCAAAAATGCCTAGAGTTGGGAAAAAGGGTTTTTTCCCCCTTTACAACTTACCACCACCCTTTAGACACCTGGCTTTGGGGGGTTCAAATGTGTATTTTTCAGCAAATTTTCAAGACAAAACCCGATATTGCCAGGACGTAAGATCCACTTTTTAGGGGGTGTGTTGTGTGACAAGTGTGGTTGTACCGTGCCTTGGGAGTCTTCCTTGTGACAATGGGGGGGTGGGGGTTGGTGGGCAGTGTGTTACATGTGTGGTGGGGAGCCGGCCTTGTTTCTGTGAGGTAGGAAAGGCCCCAGCAGTTGTTGGGTTGGAGTGCAGGGTGATTAATAAAATTTTCAGGGGTTTAAAGGTTTTTCTGCGATTGCCTTTAAAAACTGTCTTTCCCGCATATGTTTTCACTCCTATTTTTTGCAGGGCACTTATGTAATCGAAAACCCTTTCTCTCTCTCATAAATTGGACAGCGCAGGAAAAGTGATGACAGGCATTTTAAAAAACAAGCCAAAAAGTTACAAATATACAAACGATGCGACAAAGTTTTAAAAAAACGAGGGTATAAATATTTTCACCTTGTTTTTTCATCGGTTTTTTTATAGAATGATCAAAAATATCCGGAAAGATGAAACATGGTATAAAAAGTGTGAAAAAATTCCCCTAAATTAAAGAATAATACAAAAAGACAAAAAATTTTCCTAAAAAAGGGGGGAGTGTGTCATTTTGGCAAAGGGCAAAAAGGGAAATAAACCGATGGAAATAGTTATGATAAAGCACCCTGAGTAGAATTTAAAAAACTTGGGGTGTTTCCCGAACAAAAGAAACATTTAGCAATACAGGGCTCCCATACTTTGTACGTTTGTGGGGGTTTTTTAGAATGCAATTAAAAAGTTAGTCCCGCATTATTTATCATTTCGAACACGCACACACACACTGTCCCAAAAAAACAAAAATACACTACAGTTATAGCCCAATATTACTCAACTGCCATATTTTCAGCTTAAATGGGCTATACAGCTTATAGCCCCAAATACTCAACAGTACCTTATTGTATCAGCTTTAAAAGGTTATAAAAACTTATAGCCCCAAAATTACTCAACATGCCATATTGTTCAGCTTAAATGGGCTATACGCTTTTAGCCCAAATATCTCAGTGCCATATGATCGCTTAAAAGGTCTATACAGGTTTTAGCCCAATATTTCTCAAAAATGCTAAAATTTGTATCACTTTTAAAGGGGCTATCAGCTTATAGCCCAATATTATTTAACATGGCAATTACAGCAGTGAAATGGGTTTTAAGCTTATAGCCAATTTACTCAACAGTGCCTGATTTATCACTTAAATGGTCTATACAGCTTTTAGCCCAATATTACTAAAGTGCCTATTTGTATCAGCTTTTAAAAGGTCCCATACAGTTTTGCCCAAAATATCATAGTGCCTATATTGGATAGTTAAAAACTTACATTATACCCAAATTACTCAATAGTGCCCCATATTGTATCAGCTTAAAAGGTTATACAGTTTTAGCCCAAATTACTCAACAGTGCCTATATTGTATCAGCTTTAAAAGGTATATACAGTTTAAACCCCAAAATCACTCAATATTTCCTATTTGTATCAGCTTTAAAGGGCTATACGCTTATAGCCTAATATTACTCAACAGTGCCCAATTTTATCGCTTAAATGGTTTATACAGCTTATAGTCCAAAATTTCTCAAAAAGTGCCTATATTGATCCCCCGGCTTAAAAGGTCTATACAGCTTTTTACCCCAATATTCTAAAATCAAAAAAAAACCAAAAACGTCGTCGGAAACAAAAAATCAAGATGGCAAACTTTTTTCTCGAAAAACCTAAAAAATATAAAAAAAAAAAAAAAAATAAAAAACAATATTTAACGCGATCTTAAAGAAAAAGTATTGAAGTAAAAACATGTTGGCCATGTAGGTTGTTGTTAGTTGTCTCACATACGTAGAAAGTCTTCCAACACAAAGAGCTCCCTAACGTAACACTCGTAAGTTCGTAACAGGGGATAATTCTTTTTTACGCTTTCCAATAACTTTCACATCCGTAAAAATTATAAAAACTTCGAACACGTTTACCGTCTTACTAACACACCGAAACACTTTAACCCTTGGGCCCCCCTGGTAATTTCCATTGTAATTTTGTCCTTAGCGATTTTTTTTGCTATAAGCAATGTTTTTTAGCTAGACCTGTTTAGTATCCCTTTTCCCAACTCATTGGTTATTCGTGATTTTCCTTATTTTTGGCCACAAAGACAATTTTTTATAGCAAAAGGAAAAATTGGGGGTGAAGGGGTTAAAGGATTTGGGACACAAACTATGACGTTATTTCCCTTTGCCTTGCGATGTAACTTATTAACGCAACACCAGAGCCACCAAGGGGGTTTCCCTAAAAAACCCCCTAGGTAAACATGCCCCGAAAACATTGAAGCCAGTTTTACGTTACACAAAAATTGGAAAAAATGCGAGAAATTTGTAATTTTTCAATTTTTCTATATTTTCAAATTTTTACGAAATTTTTCCATCCACTTCTTTTATTTTCAAATTTTTAAAACTTTTCTATAGGTAAAATTTTGTTTTTGTTTTTATATGTTCTATTTTATATATATACAGGGAGGTCCCGTAGATACGAGCAGTTAGGTTCCACCTGGCATACTCGTTAAGTGAAATCTCGTATAAAGAAACATATAACTAATGGTAAAATATAGGTTTGGTTCCAGGACCCCATCAATTTATTAAAAAAAAGAGAAAAACAAAGACATTTTTATTCAAGCTACAATAAACTATAGCAAACACAACAAACACACAGCGTCTATATTACCCACACTGTAAATAACCCATTCTGTAGAAAAAGCATTCTGAAAGAGAAAATAGCACCCCAAAAAAACAAAAACCCCATTTAAATTTAAAAAAAAATGGCTAACAAGCAAAAAAGACGTTGTAATGTAGGGGACGCCACGTGATACAAGAGAAGGTAGTGTAGCGGTCCCAAGGTTGGGGCCGCACACCTGCTAATTACCCCTAAAGCTCAGGCCTTGCCATACATATGCTTAATTACCCTTCAGGTCAAGCCTTGCTGGGGTTGACCTGACTGCGGTCCCAAGGTTGGGGCCGCACACCTGCTAATTACCCCTAAATGTCAGGCCGCGCCATATGTTAATTACCCTTCAGGTCAAGGCTTGCTAGGGGGGACCTCACTGGGGTCAACAAATCCCCCTTTGTCCAGCCGGGAGTGGTAGGGCGCGCATTTTGAGCTTGATAATTTTACTTACCCCAGTTTGAATGTCGTATCATTGAATTTTCGATCTCGTATATTGAAAATAGACCCTAATTTACACATATCGTATCATCGGATTCTCGTATACCGAATGCTCGTATAACGGGACCTCCTTGTATATTTTTCCTCTTCGTCTTTTTTTCTTATAATAATAATAATAATAATAATAATAATAATAATCTTGTTTTCTCTTAATTATAATTGTAACTTTTTTTCCATGTAAATAATATACCATATAATTTTTTATTTTTTATTTTAACAATCTAACATTTCTTATAATAGTTGTTATAGTTCATAATATAATAATTAATTAGTTAATAAATATAATTACTATTACAATTACTATCTTAATGACTTCAAACTATTTCCATTTTTTTCTATATATATATATAGATGGCAAAAAAATAGTAAGTTCTTGCATAATCTATAATAATATAAGCGAAAGTGTGTTGTGTGTGTGTGTGTGTCCGCGATAGGAGCCGCCCCCCGTGCCCCGATCCCATCATATGGCACAGTTTTGGAACCAGCTCGACCAGGGGCAACTTTTAAGCCCACTTATGAGATGATCCGATCCCTTTTTTTTTTCTTTTTTTTAGCAGCCTATTAGCGAGAATTGTGAAAAAAAATGTGGGTTGCGAGAATTGAGGAAATCTTGATGTAGGGTGATGGGTAATAGGTGAGTGAATGGGTGGGGTGATGGGTAATGGGTGTGGGGTGATGGGTGAGTGAATCACTGATCTATATAACATGGATCGCGGAAGCCTGGCTCAGCACTGGTTCCAACTGTCCGCCATCTTGCCGTAACCAAAACAAAGCCTTGTTTCTGCGGCTCGCGTTGCTGTCTGGCTGTGTTATCGCCTCGTCATGCCAAGCTGTGCTGCTATGTCCTGTACAAACAGACCAGGACCTGGAAGTGGCAAATCTTTCCACCTGTGAGTAACACCACACACACACACACACGCACCCACCACAAACCACCCACACCCACACCACACACAAACCCCCACCCACACACACACAAAACACACCACACACCACACACACACCCACACCCAAACCCCTCCCCACCCCGCCCATCCACTTTTTAATCCATCTACCCACTCCAGTCATCCAACTACTAATTAAAAAAAAAAAAAGGTGGATATGGTATACTTTTTTATATAAGTAGATATAGATATAATATATTTTTTTTATACTTGTTAACAATTAGGGGGAAGGGAAACAGCCCCGAGTGGGGTTATGATACAAATGTTTCATAGCGCTTCCTAATAACGGGCGTTCTAATGGAGATAGCTTATTTTGCGAAGAAAAAAAAAAGAAAAAAAAGTAACCTTGGGTTAAAGTTAGGTTGGGTTTTCATTACAACCTATAAGTTATTTTAGGTTTTTAAAAACCCTTAAGGTTGGTTAGGTTTCATTAAAACCTTTAAAGGTTTAGTGGGTTAGTTTAAAAACTAAAAGGGTTGGTTGGGTTTCATTAATAATTTTTTTTTGGGGGGGGGGGTTGCGCAAAATAAAAATATCCCCTTGCAACAAGACCTTTTGTGGGCCAAAGAAAAAAATATTTGTGCTTTTAAAAACGACCAAAACTCTCGTCCATTTTCCCAAAAGTTTTTTCGTAGCTATAAAAAACCATAGTGTCTCGTCACTGCTCAAAAGGAATTTGATACTAAGTCGAAACGGACCCAGGTATGTCGAAAATACTCAAAATCAGTGACGAAAAATAATATTTCAATTCAATATACCTAATTAAAAAAGGTTTTTTTATTGGCCCAAAAATTTTTTGATTTAAATTTTAAAATTCCGTATCCCCGAGAGTAGCTTTTTATGGGCCCTTGGGTCGCGCCGTACCCCCTGGCGGTTTCGGGCTGGCGCCGTTATAGTGGACGAGAACTGCGCGTTCGCTCATTAGGTCAGACACACACACACACTCAGGGGCTAACACTGCACTCTTAGCCTCTCGCCTTACCACATACACCACACCTGTCACTACACACCTGTACGGCCTCGCAACACACCTGTCACTACACACCTGTACGGCCTCGCAACACACCTGTCACTAAACACCTGTACGGCCTCGCAAGACACCTGTCACTACACACCTGTACGACCTCGCAACACACCTGTCACTACACACCTGTACGGCCTCGCAAGACACCTGTCACTACACACCTGTACGGCCTCGCAACATACCTGTTGTCTGTGTATCACCGTAAATAAATGACTTGGAAGGTTCGACGATGCACTAGGTTGGAAGTTTAGTAGTAGTAGTAGTAGAATGTGTGTGTGTGTGTGTGTGTGTGTGTGTGAGTATGACGTGGGTCAAGGCAAAGACTACTCTATAATAGATAGATAGATAGATAGAGGTAAACAAAATTAGACATATATATATATATATATATATATATATATATATATATATATATATATATATATATATATATATATATAATATATATATATAATATATATATATATATATATATATATATATATGAAATATAAAAAATCTAAAAATATGAAAGACAAAATATATATATTATATATATATATAAAATAAAAAAAAATAAAAAATCACAATAAAAAAAATTAAAAAATCAACAAATCTCATATATATAAATAAATTTAAAAAAATTATATATATATATATATATATATATATATATATATATATATATATATATATATATATATATATATATATATATATATATATATATATATATATATATATATATATATATATATATATATATATATATATATATATATATATATATATATATATATATATTGCCCCCCCCCCCCTTTCAATTTTCTGGGTACGCCACTGACCACAATACAAAGACCATATAATAGATAGACCACAATACAAAGAATGTTGGTGCAAATCATAATGGATGAAAAGCTGTCTAAACTATTTAATGATTACTTAAACTAGTTGCATTGTACAAATCCTGTGAAATTGAGAGAGAAATGTTATTTAGTAATCCTTATAGTATCCTAAACTTTGGTCATATACGACATTTATCATTTTTTTCCTACACCTATTTCTGCACTTTCGGGGTGTCGCATAAACTAAAATTTACACTCTACCAAATCCATACGCAATGCATCTTTACCTAGAATTGAGATCAGGCACAGAGTGTGTAAAATAATAGCCACTAACCTAACCAGGACATTGGTTGCGTAGCCTAACCTGAAGCAAGAGTAATTGGGAGATAACTGCAAAATGAGGCATTTCCGACAATTTTTAAAAAGACCATCATTCTTAACACATCAGAATACATAGGAATAGAACAATTTTATCCACATACTCAATTAATGGTTGAAAGTACCAAAATATCTTAGAAATGCTGCTAATGGTGAGATTTACAAGTTGAAGACAATTATAACTACGTGCCTTGTAATGTATTAAACTGCAGTAGAACCTAGGCAGGTGTTGCTTCTTTAAATGAAGATCACAGTTAAAAGTTGTGACAACATTTCTAAAAATACACTTTTTAGACGTTATGACTGGAAAAAACACTCCATTTGTAAAAGTATCAAATAATTACCTATTCAAACCATTAAACTAACTTAGCCTTGCCCTTAAACTAACCTAACATAGTCTTGCCCTTAAACTAACCTAGTCTAAGAAAAAAATTGTTTGCACAACATTTCATTGTTACTTTCACACTCGTTCTCACCTATAGAAACAGTAGAAAGGGGAAAAATACTTGAATCCAGTCACAAGTCATGTTCTAAATATCAGCCCAGTATATAGTGTAGAGTATCTTTGTGGGGTAAAAAGGACTGCAATTATTACCGCTATTTAAGTCACTAAAACTCCAAGACTAATAAAGATACAGCAATGAAATCACACTATACTTTTGTCTATATGCTGTTACAGTTTCATGTAAATATACTAAATACAGTTAAAATTATAATGCTCTAAATATGGACTTTTACATGGAACAGTTCATGCAAAGGCACCTTTTGAAGTACTATTATTCCAAAACTAAGCTTCATTGAGAAACGGTATATATTTTATATAGATGATAGAGAAACTATCTCTACTGATATCGTGCGCGAATGATGTCAGTTTAAGGAAAAAGAATTTCGTAGTAGACACAATAATTTTTTTCGTCATATTTAATCACTCATATCTTTTTTGTTTATAATCATTAAGAGTTTATACTGAGTGTCTGGGCTTAGAACGATATTTAGTATATACTCTAAAATAAAAATTTAAATCAAACGTATTTGAAACAATAGATCAAAAGGTCCTGCTTAAGGCTTTGTAACATAACAATAAAATGCATTTAACAATAATCTACCTACTCCATACGTGAAACGATATGCATCCTACAGAATCCAACATTCAATTTTGTATTCAGGAAAAACTTGAATGAGATATCAGCTTTGAGTTATTGCCGCTGGCTCAATTTGAAGACAAAACATATTACTTTTTGAAAGGCTCTATCTCCAAAACGAAAAATGATAGAAAGAGTCACAAGGTGTCATTTATGTTGGAATAGATCATTCTTGTTATGATTAGAGCCATTAATATTTTTGTCATTAACTTTTGGTCTTATGGGTGAAAATTGAGCAAATTTGCTTGATTTTGCAACATTTTTAGATGTAACTCCAAAATGTAGAAACCGATGTTTATCATATTCATGTCATGGACGCATTTGGACGTCGTCTACACCATATGCGAAAATTTGCCTAATCCAAAAACATTTAGTCACTCAAACACACTTGTGAATGTTTGGGGATTATATGTCAATATTTGAAGTCATAAAACGGGTAAGACTATACAATGTCTCGAAGATTTCTTCTCGACAGCATGTCACTGGACTTCAATGACACATAATTTTTAATGGCATTTTAACATCTAGAAAAAAAAAATTATTTAAATGCCCCAATTCAGCTCCTATAAGTGGGAAAAATATTCATTTTCAGAAATCATTCATAGCTACAAAATACAAAGTACCCTATTTTTATATTCTCTATCTTGGTAACCGATCGTTGTTGAGCGACCCCATTAGTAATTCTTTGACCTTTAAACTATTCGCTCGGCACCCGTAATGTAAATTTATTTGACTTTTTATAACTCCAAAAGTTTCCAACTGATTTTAATAATATTTATTCTTATGACGTAATAGTATAATATCTCTAACATATGAAAACATCAGAATGATCTGACATATAGCAAGGATGCAGGAGCCATTCAAAAATAGAAATAAATATGTTTGACATCTAAGCACCCATAATATTTGTTGGATTAATTAGATTTTTCACAATGATATAGATATTGTACTCATACGCCATCTGTCTGAATGTTATTACATGTGAATAAAAACTGTATAAATAACTATTTTTTTCCGAAAAAAAAAAAAAAATCATCATCACCCACAAAAAGTTTCGTTACTATGTTCCCAACAATATAGCATAATTTATATGGTTAATTTGCGTTTTTTTTTTTTTTTCATTTTTTTTCTATTTAAGAAAAAAAAAATCAAATTTTTTTGTTAAAATACTTTATCCCCACAAATCTATAACAAATATTCTATATAGTCGAGAACGAACTAACGAAACTTTACGTGGGTGATAATGAAAAATAATAAAAAGATTGTAGAATATATTAGCGATTTTTACTATTTTTATCCAAATTAATTTTATTTTATATATGTGGTATTAGTATAGTACCCATCATATATTACAGAATCAAACAGATCCGACAAATATGAAGGGTGCTAGATCAAGTTTTTTGAAAAACTATATAGAAAAAATCATACAAATAAAAATTATAGACCCTATAAAATACAAAATGATGTACCTTTAGTTTAAAAATCTGAGAAACAATTTACCAGATACAGGCCAAAATGTATTATAAATCTGGCATTATATTTTACATAATTATCCCAACAGTGGCATTATCCTTAGAGATGCAAAACAAATTCCGATATCAAAACTATAGATCATAAACAAATCTATAAATAATATACTATAAGTTTTATTAAGAGGCAAATAGTTTAACAGATACAACCAAAAATTGTGATTCCTAATATGTCATATTTGCCATTATATGCCCAAAAGGGGCATTTTCTTTATAGATACAAAAAAAATATATATCAAAATTATAGATCATAAAAAAAATTATAAATACTATTATATTAGTTTAAAAATCTGACAAACAGTTTAGCAGACACAACCAAAAAAGTATTATTCATAAGGCATAATATTTTACATTATACCCAACAAAGTGGGCTTTTCCTTATAGATACAAAATAAAGACACGATATTAAAATCATAAAAAACTCTATAAATAATTTTCTTTAAGTTTTATATTAGGGCAAACAGTTGATCATAAAAAACTCTATAAATAATTTTCTTTAAGTTTTATATTAGGGCAAACAGTTTACAAGATAAAACTCATAGCAATTATTCCTAAGGCGTAATGTTTCACATTATGCCCCAAAAGTGGCATTTTCCTTATAGATACAAAAAAAATCATTGACATTAAAAGCGTAGATCATAAAAAGACATATAAATATATTTAAATCCGTTTTCCAATCAGACAAACGGTTTAACAGATAACATGTTTAACAGGTTAGCTAACCTAACCAAATCTAACCTAACCAAATCTAACCAAACTAAATCTAACCAAACCTAACCTAACCAAATATAACCTACCTTAACCTAACCAAATCTAACCTAACCTCCTAGCGGGGGGTTGGGGGTGTTCTCGACACTTCGGTCATCATTCTGTGAGGATCGTCAGGTTCACACGTCTCTGGACTCAGAAGAAATCCAATGAATTTACCCTAGATCTAGACAATTTTTACAACACCCCTAACTCAAAAACGATGTGGTTGCGACGCATATTTTGTACCCCAGCCAAATATCCCGCATTCCCCCAGGTCCCCAAGCTTGTTTTGTGGGAGAGGGGGAGTATGGGCAAACATTAGAATAATACCCTACTTATTACCTGAAGCCTGTAGCTTCAACCTGTAGTAGACAAGCCAAGTAGTAATTAAATTGTGACTTTTACCTGCATGGAATGTTGGTAGCCGGCACCCATGCTAGCTAAATGAATCAGCCATAGGTCACACCGAAATACTAGGGTGGATGCCATTAAAATTGTTGACCTTAGTTATTTTCAAGGTCATTTTGTGGCCCAAAAAGGTCAAATTTCAAAGTCATCCAGTTATAGTCCCGTTATATATCAAAAGAAAGGTATGGAAGAGGCAAACAGTTTAGTACTATTTCTAGGTCAGAATATTGATATCAGAAGTAGGAGGTCATGTGCACAGGTCAAAATCCACCCTAGTATTCTGTCTGACCTATAACTGATGGATGCAGCATGGGTGCCGGCTATTGGCATTCCATGCAGGTAATTTTTTTTCTTTTTAAGCCTTTTTACTTCTTGTCTGGTCTACTTAAGCATTATAACTAATCTAAATATTTTTTTAACAAAATATGTGTACGCAATATGTATCTGACAAAAAGAGTGATCCTTCTGATGGATTACAACAATCAATAGAATCGCAGGCACAGGCATTTGTACATTTCAGATATTTTTTGAAGCCGGTGCATCTAGCAGTGTTGCACTTAGTTTTGCAAGAGCAGGTCACAAGTGTGAGGCAGGACAATGGTACAGGAGGTCACCTGGTCCATTGAGGTTTCAGACAATCTGTCTCCTTCTTCCAAGCATCTGGGGGCTATGTCACAACAATAGTTTCCATCTCTGCTTGAAGCCAAATCTTGGCCTGGTAGTTGGCGTGTTGAATATATTGAAGCTCCAGAGCAGTTCCATGCCTGTCTTGGCCTTGCTGGACATGTGCAATCTTGCACTGTCAACTGTTTGCAGCCCTGGACTTCGATAGAGATTGCAAACAAAATGTTCAACCTGTCCAAGCTCACCATCACGGTCAATCCCTTCTACCTCTACTCCTCTTTTTCAAAAGTCTGGTGTCTGAAAAAGTAAGCCCGAAGGAAATTTTGTGTAATGTCCGGAAAATACTGGAGGCTCCCCTGTAAGATGAGTAGTTTTCTCAGACATGCTTAACTCAAACCATTCTCTCACTCTAATGATCGAGACCCCATATAAAACACTTTGCTATTAACCTTATTAGAGTCGCAATGACAACCTCGATAAATACCTTAACATTATTTTATGCCTATTCCCACAAATTATTAAAAGTTATTAAAATTACACTCACTCGAGAGACGCAGAGTAAGGGGCGATCTGATAGAAGTTTTTAAGTGGATAAAGGGATTTAATAAAGGAGAGGTAGGAAAAGTTCTTACGGCTTTTAACCAGGGTAGAACAAGAAGTAACGGATTCAAGCTGGAAAAGCGTAGATTTAGAAAGGAAATAGGGAAAAACTGGTTCACAAATAGGGTGGTGAATGAGTGGAATGGACTCAGTAGACAGGTAGTTAGTGCGGAGTCATTGGGGAGTTTTGGAGGGGAGCTGGATAGGTTCATGGATGGGGATGAAAGGTGGATGTAGGTAGTGTTAGGTGACAGGAACTACCACGTGTAGGCCTCGCGGCCTCTTGTAGCTTCCTTATTTTCTTATGTTCTTATGTTCTTATTATGAGAAAAAACAACAAAAGGAACTCAATTATTAAGATATTTTAATACTATCATAACCATGAATATGTACAACCTACAAAGAGAAGACTACGACGATGAAAACATTTCGAGTTGTTTTGGGCGAAATTGATATTCCAGGTGCTATATTTCCGTGCTCGCTGACAACATTAAGAAGACCTGAGGTGATGGTTGATGTGCAAAGGCTTCTAAACCAGGAAAACAGTCATAGCAGAGTCTCATTAAGAAGTAAGCAAGTGGTAAGGACACATTACGTACCTACCAGTTGCTTACCTTTTGACGAGGCTCTGTTATGACTCTGTTTTCTTGGTTTAGAAGCCTCTGCACGTCAGCCATTACCTCAGGTCTTCTCTATAGTGCTGTCAGCGAGAATAGGGCACAGTAATATAGCACCTGGAATATCAATTTCGCGCGAAATAACTCGAAATTCTTCCATCGCCGTAGTTTTCCCTTTGTAGGTCCACCCGCGGCGACCCCTACTTATCCCCACAATGCACCGATGTAAACAAACCGTGACGTAGTTATGTCTGGGGCCCATTCAAGCAGCCAAAGGACACACAGAGACACACACGCCGCGCACCTCTTGTCCCCACGTTGTACAATGACTCGCTGTCAAATAACCTACAAAGCCACGACGCCCTTTCTCCATCCTTGTGTGTATAGACAGACTCCCCAAGATACTACACCTCCCTCTCACCACTCACACTCCTTCAAATAAAACTTTAACACGCTCTTTGTTTCACTATTCCATTTATCAACAATACTCATTCCAGCGAAAATTCCAACACTATTTTCTGCCTCCCTTCTATCATCTCATTTCAACTGTTGTGTCAACTTGTGTGGCCCGAGTCGAATGCGGGTTAAGGCGACATCTAATATGCGGGAGTTTGTCTTTTCCATGGGTGCGGGGAGGAGTCTGAGCGGTAATGACCCATGGTGGGTGCGCGGAGGGCGTCGCCGAGTGTAGTATCCCAGGTGAAGCGGCAGACCTGAGATATCAGATGTTTTACAATGGAGAGCAGCAGAGGGGGGTGGATGATGTTTACATCTGACACGGCCATCTTGGCAGCAACAATCGCTATCTTAATGCCCCAGCTCTTATATTCTCTTAACCTCCAACCGTTTCTTAGTATTATGCATTACTGTTGATAACACAGCTACAAATTTGTGCTCAGTGAACTACTGCTCAACACAAATAACTCCAGACCCCTTTAGTAATACACCACTGGCTGTTCTGCATTCTCTGCCCAACCTCTCATGCGCTAATATGGCCGCATTAGACGCAGGGTGAACTTTGCATTCCTTTGCCGCAGTGAAGGGTTAAGGGAAAAAAGTGCGTCTTATGCGCCGGCAAATACGGTAAATACTTGCAGTCATCACAAATTCTACATCCATACAGGGTAATTAAAACAGTGAGAGGAGGTGTTTACAATCGGGCGAACAAAGCTAGACTTATTAGCGCGTCACACAAAACCCGGTCGGCTTTCTTTTCACTGCCACCGACCAACCTGAGTGCACATGTTCGGCCGGCCCATCACCAAACCATACCCCGCATTTACCGAATATATTCGGTAATCCCTGCATATATCGAAAACATATAACAGAAGAAATTTGTTGAAGCCGAAATGTGGTATATAGAGGTTCGTAAAAGCGAGGGTTTACGGTATTCAATAAATCCGTTGCTTGAAAAATGTGTCCGCCCGGACACCACCTCGGACTCAAAATAGATGCCTTCTGAGACCTGTACATACAGGACTATGTACAGGTCTCAGAAGGCATCTATTTTGAGTCCGAGGTGGTGTCCGGGCGGACACATTTTTCAAGCAACGGATTTATTGAATACCGTAAACCCTCGCTTTTACGAACCTCTATATACCACATTTCGGCTTCAACAAATTTCTTCTGTTATATGTTTTCGATATATGCAGGGATTACCGAATATATTCGGTAAATGCGGGGTATGGTTTGGTGATGGGCCGGCCGAACATGTGCACTCAGGTTGGTCGGTGGCAGTGAAAAGAAAGCCGACCGGGTTTTGTGTGACGCGCTAATAAGTCTAGCTTTGTTCGCCCGATTGTAAACACCTCCTCTCACTGTTTTAATTACCCTGTATGGATGTAGAATTTGTGATGACTGCAAGTATTTACCGTATTTGCCGGCGCATAAGACGCACTTTTTTCCCTTAACCCCTTCACTGCGGCAAAGGAATGCAAAGTTCACCCTGCGTCTAATGCGGCCATATTAGCGCATGAGAGGTTGGGCAGAGAATGCAGAACAGCCAGTGGTGTATTACTAAAGGGGTCTGGAGTTATTTGTGTTGAGCAGTAGTTCACTGAGCACAAATTTGTAGCTGTGTTATCAACAGTAATGCATAATACTAAGAAACGGTTGGAGGTTAAGAGAATATAAGAGCTGGGGCATTAAGATAGCGATTGTTGCTGCCAAGATGGCCGTGTCAGATGTAAACATCATCCACCCCCCTCTGCTGCTCTCCATTGTAAAACATCTGATATCTCAGGTCTGCCGCTTCACCTGGGATACTACACTCGGCGACGCCCTCCGCGCACCCACCATGGGTCATTACCGCTCAGACTCCTCCCCGCACCCATGGAAAAGACAAACTCCCGCATATTAGATGTCGCCTTAACCCGCATTCGACTCGGGCCACACAAGTTGACACAACAGTTGAAATGAGATGATAGAAGGGAGGCAGAAAATAGTGTTGGAATTTTCGCTGGAATGAGTATTGTTGATAAATGGAATAGTGAAACAAAGAGCGTGTTAAAGTTTTATTTGAAGGAGTGTGAGTGGTGAGAGGGAGGTGTAGTATCTTGGGGAGTCTGTCTATACACACAAGGATGGAGAAAGGGCGTCGTGGCTTTGTAGGTTATTTGACAGCGAGTCATTGTACAACGTGGGGACAAGAGGTGCGCGGCGTGTGTGTCTCTGTGTGTCCTTTGGCTGCTTGAATGGGCCCCAGACATAACTACGTCACGGTTTGTTTACATCGGTGCATTGTGGGGATAAGTAGGGGTCGCCGCGGGTGGACCTACAAAGGGAAAACTACGGCGATGGAAGAATTTCGAGTTATTTCGCGCGAAATTGATATTCCAGGTGCTATATTACTGTGCCCTATTCTCGCTGACAACACTATAGAGAAGACCTGAGGTAATGGCTGACGTGCAGAGGCTTCTAAACCAAGAAAACAGAGTCATAACAGAGCCTCGTCAAAAGGTAAGCAACTGGTAGGTACGTAATGTGTCCTTACCACTTGCTTACTTCTTAATGAGACTCTGCTATGACTGTTTTCCTGGTTTAGAAGCCTTTGCACATCAACCATCACCTCAGGTCTTCTTAATGTTGTCAGCGAGCACGGAAATATAGCACCTGGAATATCAATTTCGCCCAAAACAACTCGAAATTTTTTCATCGTCGTAGTCTTCTCTTTGTAGGTTGTACATATTCATGGTTATGAGAGTATTAAAATATCTTAATAATTGAGTTCCTTTTGTTGTTTTTTCTCATAATAAGTAGGGTATTATTCTAATGTTTGCCCATACTCCCCCTCTCCCACAAAACAAGCTTGGGGACCTGGGGGAATGCGGGATATTTGGCTGGGGTACAAAATATGCGTCGCAACCACATCGTTTTTGAGTTAGGGGTGTTGTAAAAATTGCCTAGATCTAGGGTAAATTCATTGGATTTCTTCTGAGTCCAGAGACGTGTGAACCTGACGATCCTCACAGAATGATGACCGAAGTGTCGAGAACACCCCCAACCCCCCGCTAGGAGGTTAGGTTAGATTTGGTTAGGTTAAGGTAGGTTATATTTGGTTAGGTTAGGTTTGGTTAGATTTAGTTTGGTTAGATTTGGTTAGGTTAGATTTGGTTAGGTTAGCTAACCTGTTAAACATGTTATCTGTTAAACCGTTTGTCTGATTGGAAAACGGATTGAAATATATTTATATGTCTTTTTATGATCTACGCTTTTAATGTCAATGATTTTTTTTGTATCTATAAGGAAAATGCCACTTTTGGGGCATAATGTGAAACATTACGCCTTAGGAATAATTGTTATGAGTTTTATCTTGTAAACTGTTTGCCCTAATATAAAACTTAAAGAAAACTATTTATAGAGTTTTTTATGATCTATAATTTTAATATCGTGTCTTTATTTTGTATCTATAAGGAAAAGCCCACTTTTTTGGGTATAATGTAAAATATTATGCCTTATGAATAATACTTTTTTGGTTGTGTCTGCTAAACTGTTTGTCAGATTTTTAAACTAATATAATAGTATTTATAGATTTTTTTATGATCTATAATTTTGATTTTTTTTTTTTTTGTATCTATAAAGAAAATGCCCCTTTTGGGCATATAATGGCAAATATGACATATTAGGAATCACAATTTTTGGTTGTATCTGTTAAACCATTTGCCTCTTAATAAAACTTATAGTATATTATTTATAGATTTGTTTATGATCTATAATTTTGATATCGGAATCTGTTTTGCATCTCTAAGGATAATGCCACTTTTGGGGTAAGTATGTAAAATATAATGCCAGATTTATAATACATTTTGGCCTGTATCTGGTAAATTGTTTCTCTGATTTTTAAACTTAAGGTACATCATTTTTTATTATATAGGGTCTAAAATTTTTATTTGTATGATTTTTTTTATCTATAGTTTTTCAAAAAACTTGATCTAGCACCCTTCATATTTGTCGGATCTGTTTGATTCTGTAATATATGATGGGTACTATACTAATACCACATATGTAAAATAAAATTAATTTGGATAAAAATAGTAAAAATCGCTAATATATTCTACAATCTTTTTATTATTTTTCATTATCACCCACGTAAAGTTTCGTTAGTTCGTTCTCGACTATATAGAATATTTGTTATAGATTTGTGGGTATAAAGTATTTTAATATAATTTTTTGAATTTTTTTTTTAAATAAAAAAAAAAAAAAAAAAAAAAAACGCAAATTAACCATATAAATTATGCTATATTGTTGGGAACATAGTAACGAGACTTTTTGTGGGTGATGATTATTTTTTTATTTTTTTAGGAAAAAAATTGTTATTTATACAGTTTATATTCAAATGTAATAAAATTCAGACAGATGGCGTATGAGTACAATATCTATATCATTGTGAAAAATCTTATTAATCCAACAAATATTAAGGGTGCTAGATGTCTAAAATATTTATTTTTATTTTTGAATGGCTCCTGCATCCTTGCTATATGTCAGATCATTCTGATGTTTTCATATGTTAGAGATATTATACTATTACGTCATAAGAATAAATATTATTAAAATCAGTTGGAAATTTTTGGAGTTATAAAAAGTCAAATAAATTTACATTACGGGTGCCGAGCGAATAGTTTAAAGGTCAAAGAATTACTAATGGGGTCGCTCAACAACGATCGGTTACCAAGATAGAGAATATAAAAATAGGGTACTTTGTACCTATGAATGATTTCTGAAAATGAATATTTTTCCCACTTATAGGAGCTGAATTGGGGCATTTAAATAAATTTAAAAAAAATTCTAGGTGTTGAAATGCCATTAAAAATGATGTCATTGAAGTCCAGTGACATGCTGTCGAGAAGAAATCTTCAAAACATTGTATAGTCTTACTCGTTTTATGACTTCAAATATTGACATATAATCCCCAAACATTCACAAGTGTGTTTGAGTGACTAAATGTTTTTGGATTAGGTAAATTTTCGCATATGGTGTAGACGACGTCCAAATGCGTCCATGACATGAATATGATAAACATCGGTTCCTACATTTTGGAGTTACATCCAAAAATGTTGCAAAATCAAGCAAATTTGCTCAATTTTCACCCATAAGACCAAAAGTTAATGACAAAAATATTAATGGCTCTAATCATAACAAGAATGATCTATTCCAGCATAAATGACACCTTGTGACTCTTTCTATCATTTTTGGTTTTGGAGATAGAGCCTTTCAAAAAGTAATATTTTTTGTCTTCAAATTGAGCCAGCGGCAATAACTCAAAACTGATATCTCATTCAAGTTTTTCCTGAATACAAAATTGAATGTTGGATTCTGTAGGATGCATATCGTTTCACGTATGGAGTAGGTAGATTATTGTTAAATGCATTTTATTGTTATGTTACAAAACCTTAAGCAGGACCTTTTGATTTATTGTTTCAAATACGTTTGATTTAAATTTTTATTTTAGAGTATATACTAAATATCGTTCTAAGCCCAGACACTCAATATAAACTCTTAATGATTATAAACAAAAAAGATATGAGTGATTAAATATGACGAAAGAAATTATTGTGTCTCCTACGAAATTCTTTTTCTTTAAACTGACATCATTCGCGCACGATATCCGTAGAGATAGTTTCTCTATGATCTATATAAAATATATACCGTTTCTCAATGAAGCTTAGTTTTGGAATAATAGTACTTCAAAAGGTGCCTTTGCATGAACTGTTCCATGTAAAAGTCCATATTTAGAGCATTATAAATTTAACTGTATTTAGTATATTTACATGAAACTGTAACAGCATATAGACAAAAGTATAGTGTGATTTCATTGCTGTATATTTATTAGTCTTGGAGTTTTAGTGACTTAAATAGCGGTAATAATTGCAGTCCTTTTTACCCCACAAAGATACTCTACCCAAATGTTGCCTGCGACAATAAATCAAGGCTTTTATTTCGTGAACATTTCCCTGAATACAAAATTGAATTTTTTATTTTTTTAAATGCATATAATTGTACGTATAAAATAGGTAGATTATTGTTAAATGAATTTTATGGTTGTTTTACAAAAAGCTTAAATATGGCCTTTCGATAATTGCTTTCACAAATTTTCAAAATCGTTGCATTTCATTTATCTTTTTAATTATATAATGGGGACAGTAATAAGCCCAGCCACCCAATAGTATCTGTTTTTCATAATAAACAACAAAGATGTGAGTGATTAAATTTGTAGAAAACATTTATTTTTTTCCCCTTCAACATTCTTATTATTAAACTGACATAATTCGTGCACTATCTCAGCAAATATAGTTTATCTATGATCTATAAAAATATATACTGTTTCTCAATGAAGCTTAGAATAGGAAAAATAGTGCCGTAAAAGGTACCTTTGCATGAGTTCTTCCATGTAAAAGTACATATTTATAGCATTGTAATTTTAACAGTTTTAACTCTATATAAATGAAACCTAAGCAGATCTTAGACAGTAGTATAGTGCGATAGAGGACGGAATTTCATTTCCGTATCTTAATTAGTCTTTGAGTGTTATTGACTTATATATGGGTAATAATTGCAAAAATATTTTAAGTTTTTGCAAGAAAACATAATTTTTTTGGGGCACTCAAATAGCAAGAAGCATTGTATTCTACACAATATAGAGTGAATTGCATGTGTGAATGAACCTCCCTTTTGAAACAGGAAGATTTAAAAAATCTTCAAAATATTTATTTTTAGCTCAATTTTGAACAATTATAGAGAGCATATTTTTCATTTAATTCCTCAAACGTTTAAATTTGTAGGTAGATAATATTATTTTCTAAAAGTATACCGTAACTCAAGTCTCTATCATTCTTGGTGCGTGAATGGGACGAGCATAAAAATGCAATAAAAGAAAAACTATTTTTTTTCATTTTTCAAACTAAGGCCCACTCAGAGCTCATTCTTTGCACTTATATACGTAGTGGATAATGTCAATGATATAATGATATGCCCAGTAAAAAGGAACACTCTCCATCAATAATTAACTGAGATAAAGGATAACAAAATATATAATAGATACAAATTGTAAGAGTTACCGTTTTCATACTTTTTGACATACCCATACCGGGCAGTAATTGAATAAAGTCCACACTAATGCCGTCTAAATGCAACCATTTGCAATCCCCAATGAAGCTTAGTTTTTTAATAATAGTAATTCAAAGATTTTAGTAAACCGATTTTTTTCAAATTTCAGCAGTCTCACCTGAAACCCTCAATTAACATATGGACAAGCTTATTTTATCATATACAAGTTTTGAAGAAAAAAATATGCTATAAAAAAAAAAAAAAAAAATTCATGCCCAAAAAATTATATACGAAGCGTTATATAGGCCTATATTAGTTATTTATAAACATTAAAATATATTTCATTATTTCCAATGAGTAAACTATTCGGTGACCGGGGTATGAATTAGCATTGTATGAATTCCAATGAACTGCAACTCGAGAAATGCCAGTGGTCGCTGGCAGTTTTAACTCAAAGGTTGGTCTACTGTGTTTTGGCTCCGCGACTAATATTTTTCATAAATTAATTTCGCGATAAACATTGATGCACCGCATCTGAATACCAAAAATATAGTCCTTCTGTTGTTCTACTAATTATATAGATGACATGCATTACGATGGAACGTTCTATAATAGCAATTTAATGCAAATTACTCGCCTCGAGTAGCAAAGCTTAATATATTTTTTACATGTATATTGTGGCATGTAAAATTTGGGTGATGTTCACACTGTTTTCTAAGACAGTACTGCTGCGTCTGGCAAACGCTTGTCAAAATACAATAAGCAATGCCTTGGAAAAACGAAGAATAAAGAATGCCGAAATCGGCTTGTTGCTGCGACAATGTAGGTTATAATTGTGGAGGCGACACGCCGCGGCAGGGAGTGGTGGGCGGGGAGATTGTGGCGGGGAGATTGAATCAAAACATTGCCACTTCACGCGTCGACTCATTGCACTTCCAGGCTTTCTATCTGATTGATACACAATAATAACAGGAAAATATGACTGCCTAGGTATAGATAACTTCTAAACATACGTTATTGACTATATAATATCATAGAGTAACATTTACCTCGCCTCCTCAACTATAACCTACTTGGTTATTTGGTTAAATACATGTTTTACAGACTCAGGCTTCTATACAATATACATATAGAAGAAAATCGTTCTTAAAATTATACTTTTGTGTTTTAAGTGCAGTGGAATAAGCCCATATTTTTCTTTCAAGTTGACCAACTTTTCACCAAATTATGAGTTAAAACTGCCAGCGACCACTGGCATTTCGGAGTTGCAGTTCTCTCTAATTGTCCAGGGTATGAATTGTCCGGGGTATGAATTGTCCGGGGTATGAATTGTCTGGTATGAATTGTCCGGGGTATGAATTGTCCGGGGCATGAATTGACCATGGTATGAGTTGTCCGGGGTATGAATTGTCCGGGGTATGAATTCTCCGGGGTATGAATTAGCATGGTATGAATTGTCTGGTATGAGTTGTCCGCGGTATGAGTTGTCCTGTCACCGATATGAACTACTGTGTATCATCTTCAGTGGCACATACACATCAGTAGTGATGCTATAATTCGTAATATATGGCCCCTGGCGACATTATTGCAGCTGGCGACTATACTGTTATCTACGGTAGGGTTATCATTATAATAATTGTCCAAGGTAAAGAAAAATTTTCCTGTGGAAACACTGAGGCAAAGTGTCCGTAGGCAAAGTGTCCGTAGGCAAAGTGTCCGTAGGCAAATTGTCCGGTAGGCAAAATGTCCGGTAGGCGAATTGTCCAGTAGGCAAAATATTCGGTAGGCAAACTGTCCGTAGGCAAATTGTCCGGTAGGCAAATTGTCCGTAGGCAAATTGTTCGTAGGCAAACTGTCCGTAGGCAAACTGTCCGGCCACGCCCTGCCAAGCCTCCATATGTACCTGCTGCTACATGAAGTTTTGGTAAATTGATACATGTTGTTTCCATTTGAATTATGACTTTTAATTTATATATATCAGGAAATATATACATTCCAATTGCAGCCATACTTGTCTTTAAATTATATCTATAATACTACTTTTTCTTTTTTAGATACAACACATGTTAATGAATTTTTTTCTGCAAGAGCAAAATTTGATGCGTCTGTAGACCAATTACCCTCTGAAGGCAGTGACACTTTTGTTTTAGACACTGCTGAAACTAAAGAGGAAAATGAAGAGGCCCCACGAGTTACAGCCATAGGAAATCGCGCTAATATCAGGGCTACTCCTACATCATGGGTGCCTATTGATGAAAATGATGCTACACAATAGTATAGCTATCTTGACCCAGATCATGTATTTTTTGATGATGATCTACGTCAGCCTATTGAGTATGTAAGGCAATTTTTCACATATGATTTGCTTGACACATTTGTAACACAATGCAACCTCTACTCAGTCCAAACAAATCCAAACAAGCCTCTCAACATAGATCCCAATGAGCTAGAAGAATGGCTTGGTTTGTGCATATACCATTTTATTAGTAAACTTCCTAATGCACCGGTCTCATCATTTAGGTGTTATGACAGATATTACTGCGTAAGTTATGAGTTGTAACCGTTGGAAATCTATCAAAGACAAATTTCGTTATGGTTGAGAACAGTACCGTGAGTCAGGATACAAGCGAGACTAAGGATAATTGTTTCATTGTGTGTCCAATGGTAGATCGCAGTGTTGTAGGTCTCGAGATTGGTCTTGGTCTCGAGACCAGTCTCGAGACCAGTTTGATGTGGTCTTGGTCCTGGTCTTGGTCTCGTTTGATGTGGTCTTGGTCTTGATCTTGGTCTCGAAAAGCTTCTGGTCTCGGAGTTTGGCTCGAGACCAGGTCGAGACCAGGATTAAAAAGTGCATCGCGGCGTGGGGAAGGTCGGAATATATTATCATACACGGAGAAAAATCATGGCTGTTTCGATTCACGGCGCGCCATACAGCGTTGTACTGTCTTTAGATACTGCCTGACTAGCTCTACGGTGATGATGCATGAGCTGAGCCCTGCGAGCGCTGATATAGTGCGTGCGAGTCGAGAGAACATGCATGACGTGGCCATTCTCGTAGTGATAATCTCCGTTTGCACGCACGCATGTTTGCTGCTCTGTTCACCTCCGTGTACTTCATATATGTATAGGCCTATGCAATCCCGCACCCTTCGTACACGTACACCACAGGTTTAGCTAGCTCGCTTAGAAAACGTAACCACAAAAATTCCTATTTTCCTATGTTTGTTTCTTCATGCCAACGAAGCAATGACATGGAGCATGGAAAAAATGTGGTATGGAGCACAGGGACATCTAGTGAGGAGCGAATGGACAACCACCACGTCCTAAGATGCCTCGTCTACTGGCCAAGTACCGGACAATTAGGAAGCGTTCGAAGAGCGCGAAGAAGGAGAGCACACGGGCCCAGTTTAACCGGTACTTAGAGACAGAGTGCAAGTCTGGAGGCTACGCCGATCCTATTTCCTTTTGGCTTGCTTCTCAAGAGCGCTATCCACTTGTCTTCATGCCTGCTACGAAGGTCCTTTCCGTCCCAGCAACGAGCGCTCCAGTGGAGCGTATCTTTAGCAGGGGCGGCATCATCATGCGCCCTCACCGTTCGCAGCTGTCATCGAAGATGTTAGAAATGCTAGTGTTTTTAAAATGCAATTGCCATTTAATCACGTATTGCAAAATATAACTCGAGTTAACGACCGCGTAAACTGTAAAATGTAAGAAAATTTGCAAAATGTAACTAGTAGTAAACTATATTTGTTTGAATATACTTTGCCTATTTGCCTTCTTTCTTTTTCTTTTTACAGCAGCTAACCCATCGCATGTATAGGGTATTAACTGCATAAACAAAGGTTGAGCATATAACAGTTTGGTTCACATTTTTTATTATTTTTGCATATGATCCCTAGGACTATATGGATAATTTACTTTGGTCCGTTATATTGAAATAACGAGACATAAATGTATGAGAAAAAAACAAAAAAAACATTCCTTACAAACAGGACAGGACCATACAATTTAGTATTTACGCAGTACAGACCAAAAACATTCAGATAATAGTCATATCTATAAAAATTATTCTTATATGCCTGTTCTTGGTATCGGTCTGCTTCGGAGGGTCTGGTCTTGGTCTTGGTCTTGGTCTCGTAGGGTCTTGGTCTTGGTCTCGGAGGGCTGGTCCTGGTCTCGGAAGGTCTGGTCTTGGTCTTGATCTTGGTCTCGAAGGGTCTGGTCTTGGTCTTGGGTTTGGTCTCGGAGGGGCCTGATCTTGACTACAACACTGGTAGATCGCATCAGGGAAGAATGGTATCAAATACCAATGGAGAAATTTTTTGGCATATATGAGCAGATGGTTCCATTCAAAGGACAAAGTTCCATGAAACAATATGTACCCAGCAAAGCACACCAGTATGGATACAATTATTTTTGTCTTAGCAGCCAAGGATGGCATAACATATGATTATATGCCATATAGAGGATAATCAATCATGTGGATGATCCTATAGTATATGACTTTGGTGCAAGGTCAAATATAATTTTACATTTATCTCAAATCATACCTGAATAGGAATCAAAACGGTTATGTGCAGTTACACACTAAAACTGGCGGTAAAAGAGGATACCATATTAATATTTTGCAAAGAGCTTCCTTTTTGTTTCAATATTATTCAAATGAGTGGAAATATTCTTTAAGTTACATATATAAAAAAGTAATGTCAAAAAATGTTTACATTACGTTTTGATATAGGTACGTAACAACTCCTTTATCGCCTGATTTATGAATGGGAATTACTTTTGCTGTTTATAGTTTATCTGGGAAACATCCTTCCTTAAAACACTGATTAATTGCATGAGTAAGTGGGACATTAATGTACTGAGCAGTGTGTATTGGGGGGATGTCATCACATCCTACTGCTGTGTTTTTTAGGGACTCAACCCTAAAACACAATCGTAGAGTCAACCTACGGGAAAACAATCGTTGGGTCATATGTGGTAATAACTTTGAAAATTTGGAAAAAATATTTGTAATATACAGATTTTATTGATAGTATGTCAAACTAATAGTACAAGTCTTTTTGAAGATATAAATTTGTTTCCTAATCCTAAAACTAAAAGTTAAGGACACAGAAAAATACTGGAAAAAATGTGAAAAAAAAAAAAATAGAAACAAAATCTGGAGACTGCTGCACACTGTGCACAGCTCCAGCAGATTTCATCATAGGTAGCCCTGGCTGGCCCCACACCGAGTTGAGATGTCCCCCTAGATGCTCCAGCTCCCCCAGGTGTTAAAGACGGCGGGTTTGTATGGTCCAGGATGTAAAAAATGGGTATGTTTCAGGAAAAAAAGGACAAAAAAAGTAATAGTCTGGTAGGCAGATGAAAGTAGGAAGTAAAGCTTAAATATGAGCATAAATATGATAACAGAACATAACGGGAGAAATGGGAAGAGAAATGCAGGATTTACATATTATATATACCTACATGTGGGAGGGGCGGCAGGCAGCATGAGCAGGGACGTCCGACTTCTCCTGGACGGCACTACACTTCTACACACTACACTTGAGGGGGAAGCTTCGGGTCGTGAGGGCGTTTGGGGGAACTGGAGGGATCTGGTTGGGGTTTAGTAGAGTCTGATTGGGGTGGAGGACTGGGGGAAATAATATTCAAACTTTCCCTTGAGGTTGATGATATATGGGGGCGAAAGGAAGATGCCAACACCGGCATCCTCTTCCACCTCCTCGATCCGCTCCTCACTTTCCACTCCACTTCCATCATCACCCACGCTGTCAGTAGTTTCACTGCAGTGTAATTCGAACTGTCGATCCTCATATTTACCGGTGTCAGAGGAACTAAGCACAACAGGCAAATTTACATACAGTTCCCTCTCCAGAGAGATGTTTAAATTGTACTTTTGCCTTATCTGAGACGCCATGTTTGATGCTCCAAACAATATTTGTTTGCCCTTTATAAAGCTATTTCACTGAAAAAAGAAAAACAAATAGCACGTACGAATATACTGCGTCATGGACCCTTATACAGGAATCCTTGACCCTTATCCGGCAATTGTGGTAATAAATAACCCGTTTTAATGCTAGCGGCTCAAAAACACCTCTAACACACTCGGACAAGCAAAAACTGAGACACCATGGGCGATGGAGACACTCAGTTCACTGAGACAAAAGAGGGGTGGGGGGGGGGAAACACCACATATGGACGCATGATTGTGTTCTAGGGTTAAAGTGCTGTTTGGCTTCCTCTGTAGTAACTGGATACAAATACAATATCTTTATAGTAATTATTTTTGGCAGAAGCACGCAGAAGGGTTACGAGCTTGTTCCTGTATTTTATGTACCGATGTCCATATATATGTTGAAGGCCATTTGGCCGCCAGTCTTTCCAGTCTGTGCTTTTCTCTGATACTGTTTCGAGTGTTTCGTTGACCCACTGTAATATGAGGACTTTTGATATGTTTATTATTAATGTTAACGTTTCTTAATGGAAAACATATTTGGAAGTTTTCATTGTATAGACTATAAAATTCATCAAATGCCTTATTTAGATTATTGATATTTAAGATCTGTATCCAATTTGTATTTGCTGTCACCCTTATAAATTTGTTGATGTTTATCTCAGACAGGCACCTCTTTAGTATATAACTGTGGCTTTCATAATTACATTTTCGAAAAAAGTGTGAGTAAACTGGCAAATGATCCGTTAGATATGTGAAAAGAATCCAGTTTTTTACATTTATCTCTGAACTGTAGGCCCATATATTATGATCTATCAATTAAGCACTATTGTCAGTTACTGTAGCAGGTTTGGTTGTTAGGGGATAACATCAATCAATCAACTACTGGGGGCATACGCCGGGGGGTGCGTCGCCTCGCCCACCCTACGACGCCACTCCCGGGGATCACCACGTGCGAGTCCCCATGCAGGCTCCCTTCCCATAACAAGCAACTCCCGACAGGAAGCATCAACTTGCCCCTGCCACGAGCCTTGTGGGCGCCCCCTTGGCCTCCTCCATGCCGGATTGTCTCTTACGGATACAACCCGATGGAAAGGATTGGTTTCAGGGTAGCGTGCCACATGCTGGTATAGCCGAAATTGGCGCTGACGGACTATGCAGGTAAGAGGCCTCGATTCAGTCTCACGGTGCAATCGCTAGTTTGACACGTAGTCATCTCAGCGATACCCCATGATTCTTCGAAGACACTTATTACCAAAGGCATCGATTCGCCTCTTTAAGTCGCTTTTTGGTGTCCATGTCTCACAACCATAGAGTAAGACAGGGAACACAAGCGACTTGAAGATCCGGATCTTTTTCCTCCTGCACAAGTACCGAAAACGCCAAATACTCCTGCTGAGCGAGTCCATAACACCGTGGCCTATGCCAATCCGTCGTAAGACTTCTTGACGCGACCCGCCGTCATTTTGGACTGCTCTACGAAGGTATATAAAACTGTCCAAGATCTCAATGTCCTCACCGCACGCATGAACAGACTGTACTATCTCATCTAATAAGCCTCCAAACATCTGGACCTTGGTCTTGAGCCAGAAGACCTCAAGTCTCAAAGGCTTTGCCTCCTCGTGCAGCGCCTCGAGAGCCATTACCAGGACCTCCAGCGACTCAGCAAAGATTACTGCATCATCAGCAAAAACAAGATCAGTGGTATTGATGTTGCCGAAGGATTAGGGCGGGTCATACAATTTTTTTTTATCAATTAATGGAGAGGGGTGTTTAAATGACGTATTTTGATGTGTAGAATACAAATTTGAAGAAAAAGTATAGTTCTGATAACCGTAACCTACATCAATTTGCAGTTGGTTATTATAAAATGGGTGATCAATTTGTTATAGCAGTTACCCCAGCATATGCCTCTTCAATTTTCCTGTCATGGCTGTTCGCATTATTTTCTGTCATACAGTATTGTTCTAACTACTTCATAAAATATATTAGACATCTAAATATTTAAAGAAAAATAGGTCTCATTCAACTTAATTAAAATTAGCATACAGTTTGGCATATGCTACCATCTATAATAATATAAGCGAAAGTGTGTCTGTCTGTCTGTCTGTCTGTCTGTCTGTCTGTCTGTGTGTGTGTGTGTGTGTGTGTGGTATAGGTTCCGCCCCCCGTGGCGCAATCACCTCATATGGCACATTTTTGGAACAAGGTCGACCAGGGGAAGGTTTTAAGCCCACTAATGAGATGATCCGATCACTGTTTTTCTTCCTTTTTATTAGCAGCCTATTAGCGAGAATTGTGAAAAAAAAGTGGGTTGCGAGAATTGAGGAAACCTTGATGTAGGGTGATGGGTAATGGGTGAGTGAATGGGTGGGGTGATGGGTAATGGGTGTGGGGTGATGGGTGAGTGAATGGGTGGGGGGTGATGGGTTGGGGGTGATGGGTGAGGGAATAGGTGGGGGGTGATGGGTAATGGGTGAGTGAATGGGTGTGTGGTGATGGGTAATGGGTGAGTGAATGGGTGGGGGGTGATGGGTAATGGGTGAGTGAATGGGTGGGGGGTGATGGGTAATGGGTGAGTGAATGGGTGGGGGGAATACATACATTTCTACATCCATGATTTCAGGAAAGTTAGAAGGGGCTATCTGGAGAGTCCGTGTTTGGTGGGCCAAAAGCCCACCAAACACAGATGGTGGGTCGAAGGCCCACCAATAGCCCTCCGCAGGAGCTAGCCAAAAAGTCCGCCCGGAGGGCTGCTTTGCGGCTAGTAAATAATAATACGCATAGAAGTAAGGAATAATGAAAGACGCATGTAAGCAAAGCATCACCTTGTTACACTGTTGCAGACAGCATAAACGTCTTGTAAACACCAACCGCTCCTTGCAGAGGCGGTAAGCTTTGTGTACTTACCAAATATCTATTGCTAGCCCAAGTTTCCTGTGAAGCAAAATAAATACCTATGAAGGGAATATTTTGGCAGTTTTCCCTAATATTTACCTGTGCATTACTATAATACATGTCTGTAGTGGATAAACTACTTACCTGATGTATAATTGTTTATATTTCAGTGTGAATTGCTTAAGAAAATGGCTCAAGTCAGAACAAGGACGAAATCAAATTCTAATTTGAGTAATCTTGTTGGCACAGGGCGGGAGCTGTTGGTGTCTGAACTGCCAACTGTGCGGGATATCCTGAGGTATGGCATCGACTTGAGGGAGCAAAGTGAAGATGACAGGAGGAACTACCAATTGGACTAGCTGGTGAAGGACATCTACCCTGGTCTGATTTGTCAGTGGAGCAAAGATAAGGCTCTTTTCAAGCCACCTGTCATCAATGAAAAGGTGACCATCATATCCAAGCTCAAGGAGGTCTGGAATCAGGCAGTGAAGGTTTCTCTTGGGAAGGGCAAACTTGAAGCCAAAGAGAGGTTCATTGTCAAGTTAGACAAATTATTTGATATTTTGACTTGCAAGTGTCAGATTACCAGTTGTGAGGTGGGAGGCTGTGAGGGCTGTGAGATCCAAGCCCACATTAATTGTTCCTGCAGTAGAGAGAAAAAGATTCCTTTGAAAGATCTAGCCTACATCATGGGACAGAGAGTGAAGGGTCGAAGTAAAGGACCCCATCAAATAAGTGGCCCAGATTTGCCAGAGCACAAGAGACAGTTGAGAACATTAGGAAGGCAGGTGATGGAAAAAAAGGCAAAGAGAATCAAAATGAGTAAGGAGGAACCTCCTGCAGCAGCAGAGAAGGCAGTCAGGGAGCATGTGAGGATATTTTTGGCTGATGGGGATGAGGATCTGGAATTGGAGAGAAGTGGTGCTGAAAATGAATTTGTTCCAAAAGCTGAGTTTTTCCAGAAATTGACCATAAGCCTGCAGCTTTGACTAAGGTACAGATAAACTATAGGAGGAGAGAGAAGTAACTACGGCTCAAAAAGGAAACTATACTCCTATATTTTTTAAAGGTCATTAGCGTTCAAATCTACCCTCGACATCCTCAGCGAGATTCCTAACATACCTCTCCTTGTCTTTCCCCATGGATAACATCAATAGGAGTAGATTTAATTAATGAAAGCTATAACACCAGGATCACTTAATTTAAGTTGATTCAGATTTCAATCCCCCCAAAATAAACATTAGTATATTTTTTCACTTCAATGAAATCAAACAAAAGATCAATAGCATTGAGAAATTCAGAGATGGTTCCTTTAGGTGGTCTGTGTACAGAAGCTATAATATTAGTCTCCTTTTCATTGCAGCTTATTTATATGCAGACGCATTCAAAATGTTGCTCCATCATTCAGCAGTCACGTAACACACATGATTCAAAGATATTAGCTACATACATGCACACTACTCCACCTGTTATGTCCCAATTCATTGCATACAAGTTATATCTAGTATTTCAAACAAAGAAACTAAATCATTATCTAGTCTTGTTTCAGAGAATCCCATAACATCAAACTTTACACTAAAATTATTCAAGCATTGGTCAAAAACCATCTGCAGGTTACTTGGGAGACTTATAATATTCATGCTTAAAATTGAAAATGCATCATCACTGTGCTGTGTTTTCAAACTATCAGGATAGATATACTTAGAAAGTGTATATGTAAGGTTATGAAATGCTAGAGGGTCACTACTAACATCCATACGGTTATTCTGTTCTAAGTTTAGTGGATTAAGAATAATACTATCAAGAAATGCTGCTGAAATGTAATTCATCATGACTGTGTCACTCACTGTTAATGAGTCTACTAAGTTCTCATTGCTGACTGTAAAAAATGGAAAGTCACTACAAGCAGCTATCTCAAGGAGATAGTGGAAAAACAAATTGCGTATTAGTCTCACTTACTACTCACATTACTTTTTTTCACATTTTTACGTTGGGCTTTTTTGCTATCCATGGGTTGATCAGAGGGAGGGGGGAGGAAGGCCCAGGCCGCGGGGTAGGAATAGGTAACAGTTGTGTTAGTATAATTGTTATAAGAGGCAAGAAGCGGAGGTGAGGGTGTGTGAAACATGCTGGCTGATGTGTGTTTAACAGCTGGATATGAATTGCCAGAACAAAGCTTGTGAAAATATGGCATACGCACACACAATGGACCAGAAAAAATAAACCTTAAATCTAAACATAAACTCTTAATAATTATTAATTGCAAAGGAATGACATACTAATTTAAGGACCAGATGCCATATTACTCACGGACTCCGCTGTTGCGGAACAATACACATGTCAGGACGGAATATACACAGCGACATGGTTCTGCACAAGGTGATGGAAAGTCTACCTCAGGGTATCAATAGACACCACATTACTGCAAACTGTGTTTTGAATGAGCGACAGTGCCTGGATGATACAAAATATAAAAGTCCCATATAATGAACATTTCAGAAAACGGGTGACCATGCGTGTGTGAGTGTGTGTGTATGTGTGTGTGTGTGTGGGTGTGTGTGTGTGTGTGTGTGTTATTCACCCATGGTCTTGTCCACGCGAACTGGCTCGCGATTGCCAGTTTCACCGTCCCGGTGCCACCTTAGAACTCATTATTACTGATTGTTATGAATGTCAGCTAGTTACTTTTTTCGAACAGTGTTACGGTTCGGGTTTGCTCATTATTTTCGGGTTTATATATATATATATAACAGTTGTCACTTATTTGTTGTGACAACCAATGAGAAGGCGAGGCTAGTTAATGTATGGCTTGAGGGAACCTTGGGTAGGCAGTCAGCGCAGAGCCTCCCAGTCGAGCAGATAAGTACATACCCTCTCTCTCTTCCTTTTGTGTTTGGTCGTAATGTTAAATGTTCTTGTTTTGTTTCAAGTAATGGATAACCATTTGTGTTTAAGTAATGTTTAAGTTTGCCTCTTTGCCAACCACTCCCACCAAACGCCAAAGGTCTTGTGTATTATTTATTGTGTTTAAATGTTCGCTTGTTTGTATTTATATTATGTATGCTTGGTGTCGGGTATAGGTTAAGGTAGTTCTATAATATGTATGCTTAATGTTATTTTAAGTTATTAAATGTGTCAATACTCTTGTGCTATAAGAATTTCCTTTCAAAGAACTCGGTAGTTCTTAACGAAGAGATAAGATTTCAATGAGCCTTATTTTGTTTATGCAACACTAATGTTTTAACATAATTGGGGGCCTGTCCGAGTTTGATTTTTTTTTTCTAACATTGTTTGCCTGTAATCATGCCTGAGTTTCGTCAAGCTACTTGTGTGGAAAAGCCATGTCTTGAAAATCTGTGTCATTGCCAGTTGCGTAAAGTGGATTGGACCAAGTTAGGTAGTCACTATGGCCTTTCATTTAGTTATGCTCAAATGAAAATTGAAGGTCAACATGCAATACTCGATGCGCTTGTTAAACACAATATTTTGTCAGATGAGGCTCCGCACTACTGATTCCAACTATGATAAAGAGTTACGTAAACTGCAATTACGAGTGAAATTAGAGGAAGAGAAGGGGAAGACTATAGAGTTAAAGGAGAGGTTAAGAACCACAAATGACTGTAATGGGGCTGAAATATCATTTGATATCACTAGGGCATTGAGATTAGTTCCTAAGTTTGATGAAGATGATGCAGAATAATTTTTTCAGCAGTTTGAGAAAAAAGCTCATTCTTTCCAGTGGACAGAACCTTCATGGATCGCTATGATTCAAATAGTGTTTACGGGTGCCGCTAGATCAGTATTTTTAGCCATGTCGTCACCGGAAAGTGAAAGTTATGATAAAGTTAAAGCCAGGGTGCTTAAAACACATGAACTAGTTCCAGAGCATTATCGATTAAGGTTTCGTAGCATGCATAAAGTATATTCACAGACATGTATTGAATTTTTGTATCAACAGTGTAAAGTGTTTGGAAGTTGGTTAAAGGCAAGTGAAGTGAGACATTTTGAGGCATTGACAAAATTAATGTTATTGGAACAATTCAAGAACACTCTACCAAACTAAATACAATTGTATGTGGAGGAGAGAGAAGTAACTACGGCTCAAAAAGCTGCTACTTTGGCGGACAACTTTGCGCTGACTCGCACTCTTAGCTATAAGTCTACAACTCTTGTAACAAACGACAAGGGTGTTAAGGAGGATGTTAAAAGTGGTGTTTTAAGTAAGATGTAATTATTTAATGGTTCGAGACCTACGTCTTCTAAATTAAATCGAAAGAGTAGAGTAACCTGCTACTATTGCAGACAGGAAGGTCACATTATTTCAAATTGCCCAAAGTTACAGA
>JACEEZ010021676.1:147348-149848 GCA_016584305.1 Chionoecetes opilio
GTATTAGCTACTGTAGTGGTCGAGCTGTTTTTAAGTATTGTATAATTATTGTAAGTGCCAAGGAATCGAGTAAGACAATATACTGTCGTGTGTGTGTATATATATATATATATATATATATATATATATATATATATATATATATATATATATATATATATAATATATATATCGATAGAGATATGTACACTGAATATAGTGTACATATAGAGTATATATATGTACACTGAAGTTGAACAATAGTAAGGTCACGGGGTTCTTTACAAACGGTCAATGAAGCTAATGTTTTATAAGCAGGCGAGAACAATTATTTCGTGACAAGTACACACACACAAGTGTTTGTGTGTGTGTGACACTCAATGAGTGTTCTATCTGAGAGCTCGGGTCAGCGCTCCAGTGGCTTCTGCCTCCCTCCGATCTGCAGGCATCATAATAAGGAGTTTGGCCGGAACTTCAAAGGTTCCGGTTTCCCAGGCCTGCGGGGCGTGGACAAGCTCGTGCGGTGCAGTAAGCGTCAGCAGCCTTGGTCGCCACGCTGACACAACTAGCACCATGCTGGTTTGTGCATTTCATCAAGTGTTGCTTACATGCAGACACACATACATCCTGCTGTTGGGATGTAGTAAGATTATACATGTACAATGTACATGTAATATCTATCCAGTGCCGTAATATCGCTTGGTCAACTACCCAATCGCGTCCTTGCGATGGTCTAGAATATAAACCAACAACAACAATATAACAACTTTCCGAGTTGTTGCAAGCATCATGTCACTCACTATCAACCAAATTATTATAACATCCTACTACATGAACTCTGTGTGCATATTTCATGACTAATAGTCAAATATTGAATTGCAATCAGGTTATGATGCATATTATCAATAATGTTATATACCTGGCACCTACATACAACTTAATTAGATCATGTTCAGCTCAAAAGTGATCCCCTGCTTACAAACTGTAGTCTAAATGTTTATAATTAATAAATTGCTACTGATAAAATCATCTTTCGTTATTTTTTTTAGTTGCCACAGCTATTGATTGACTTTCCTGCCTAAGTCTAAGTCTGCGTCTATTTACGTATATTTACTATATTGGTTTCTTGTGTATATGCATAAAATGTCGTCCTACGAAGTTTGTCATACCATAAACAATATATTGTGTAAATGTGTAGATTGCCTATGGCTATCTGCAATTTTCCTCTTAAAATAATGCAATCGTTTTTTAAATGAATTGAAAATTTTTGGGACATGCAAGGAAAATATGGTTCGCCCAGATACTTGCACCGAGTCAATTTTGTTTTCTGGATGAAATAATGCGTATGCTTAGGTAGTATATTGGTATATATCTATATACCTGTATATTGGAGCTCTTGTTTTGTATTCTACCAGTCCTCCTTGGTAATGTTTTAACTTTTCTCTTTTCATGAACTTCTTTTGTTCTTCCTCGCTTCCTCCTGGTCTGATTTCTCATTTATCTGGAACCTACTAATTTTGGTTCCTACAACTTATTATACAGTCTTAATTATATATTTATTTTATTGCTTGTTACTTGTTTATATACTACATATATTAGTTGGATAATAAATAGTTAAACAAAATAGAGGTTACATTTAAATTCAACGGGCTACAAATCACTTCAATTTTCCTCAATTTTCCATGTTATGTTCAACTCTAACAAAAGCTATAAAACTCTTCGAGTTATTGCAAGCATCATGTCACTAACCAAACAATTAAAACTCCTCCTACATGATACATATTATTATCATATCATAGGTTATGATACATATTATCTTGTATGCATTATATGATACTTACATATTACCTAATCAGATCAGGTTAAGCATAAAATTGATTCCATGCTTAGAAACTGTTGTATAAATGTTTATGATTAATACATTGCTACAGGTAAAATCATCTTGCGTAATTTTGTTCAGACGCCACAGCTACTATTGATTGACTTTTCTGCCTAAGTTTAAGTTTGAGATGTATGTCGTCCTACTAAGTTTGCCATGCCATAAACAGAATAATGTGTACATGTGTAGTTTGCCTATATCTATTTGGAATTTTGATCGTAAATAATGCAATTAATTTTAAAATTAATTATACCATTTTGGGACATACATGAGAAACATAGTACGCCTAGATACTTGTACCGAGTCAGTTTTTGTTTCTGGATAAAGTAAGGCGTAGTATGCTTAGGAACCAGGAACGGTATTACCAAAGCGATCATAGCTAAGAACGCATATCATAGCCGGACCAAATGACTAATTTTAGTCACAACTATCTGGCAAGTATCATAAATTGAGGTGTAGGTATCATAAACCACGCGGGAGGCAAGGACTGGGTTCACGGTTTTCTAGCCCGATTATGATATACGGTCCCACGGCCATGATATACGGACCCACATTCCGCAGGGCCGAGACACAATAGCAGGCCTCAGTGAAGGAATATTCGAGTAGTAGTTATAGGGTAGACAGTGTGAGGGCATATTGTTC
>JACEEZ010021676.1:154848-170573 GCA_016584305.1 Chionoecetes opilio
ATCACAAGTGTGTTTTAAGGCAAAATATGTTATTTACACAGGCCACGACCTCCGCGGTGAAGTGAAAAACTGAAACTGAAAACTATTTATTGCTCAGAATTTTGTTGCAAAGGTATGGATCACGGCTCCGTTCAATCTCATACTAAAATACATCCGAAATATAATTTACTAAAATACTTATACAAAGACGACTGTATATTGCACTTGTTTCTTGGGCTCCGCGCCAACCCGCTCATGACCAGTGGAGGCTGATCGGCAAGGTAAACAAGTGTTCCATGAATACAGTAGACTATGGTTTAGCAGAATAAATGATATGCTGTTATCTTCGTAAATGTTTTTTCTATAATATTATCAAATAAAATACAGTAAAACACACTAAAGAAATGCCATTATGAGACTGAAGAGATATGCATGAACTTAATATTCACTTCAACACTTTGCCATTTAATATTAGCTTTCCATTGATATATTTCGTTTTCTTATGAATGAATTAACACTACGTATAAATTAGCGTTAACTAAATAAATAACATCATTAATCGGGTAATCCTGATTGATGATGAAATTGATTTAGTTAACGCTAATTTATGCATGGTGCTAATTCATTTATCATCTAACTAAAAATTTCAATGGAAAACTAATAAAATTTCGCTTATATTGATATACTCCATGTTATAAGTTGTCTCGCAAAATAGTAAATTGCTAAGAGTTTAAGTGAATATTAAGTGCATGCATATTTCTTCAGTCTCATAGTAACATTTCTTTATAGTGTGTTTTACCTTTTTTGATTTGATAATATTATAAAACAAACATTTCCGAAGATAATATTATATCATTAAAAATGATAAACCATAGGAAGGGAAATGGGAGTGATGTTCGAAAATGTCAGGAATCGCGGCATTGGCCTCTGCATGAAATAACCCAAACTGAGATGCAAGTCCAGTATACAGTTGTCTTTGACATATAAGTTTCTGTTTACATATTTGTTCCCTTAGAGGCTTAGATCATCTGTAAATTTTGAAATGGTGGTATGTAGTGATCAGCATGCCTGGCTACGAATCTGCGTGTCCTGGTTCGAATCCGGGCCAAGGCAAGTCGGCGACCAGCCATTTCAGCTGTTCTTCCTCGCTTTCGGGGTTGATACATGAATACCTGGGGAAGATAACTATGGTTATACGGATGTCACACTATCTCTGTGTCCCGGGGTAACGAGTTCTCACCCACCACAGGCTCAAAGGGCTAATGCCACGGAGATGAGCACCGAAGGCCCCGAGGAGCATCGCGTATGTCCCCATCTTTACCTATAAACGACCTACATAGGTATTACAAGTGTATTATAAGGCGAAATATTGTATTACTATATACCACACGACCTACATGGCCATAAGAAGTGTAATACTAAGCTACATATGTGTAAAATAGACTAACTACTAGCATTTGGGGAGGCGGTAGCGGAGTGGTTAGCGTCTCCGACTGGCGTTCTCGGTGACCCGAGTTCGATCCCCGAAGAAAACCAAAAACTTTTCTGCACCGTCGAGTGGCCTAAGAACACCCACATGCCCAGCCCATCAACTCTACCTTCGATTGCGAGTGCATCGGAGGACACAGGGGGGCGGCATGAGCCTCTAATCACAGGCGTCACTATAAAAATTCTGCCTGCGCCACCACAGGCGAGGACCAACCATCACAGCCCTCAAGTGAACCTCCAGAGCCTACCATCCGAGCCCTGGGTCACCACTGCCTACAGGCGCTATAGGCACAAATGTATTAAAAAAAACCAAAAAAAACCACGATAAATTTACATGTGGTGATATTCAGACTAACCACTAGCAACAGAGGTTTTTACGTGTACTGATATTGCAACTAACCACTTGCAACAGAGGCATTTGGTGTGCTGATATTTAAAATATATATGTGCATAATTTACAGCATACTTGTATAGCAAACAACAAAAACGACAGATGCTACTAAAAGTGCTATGATAAATATACTCTATACGTTGGTAACGATAACGGGACGGCAAACGACACTTAATGCTAGTAAGTCACACACACAAAACAAAATTACACATTCACAACAACAAAAACCACGAGCACAGAAAACGGGAGACAGTGTACGAATGTTAGTACGTGTGTGTGGGGGGGCAGGTGATGGCAGTAGACTGGTAACCCCCAAAACAGAAGGACAAACATGACAACTTAATTAGCACTTGATATACAGACGTGCCAGGACAAATTACATTACAGTGTGCCATGCCACAGTGAAACAAAGCGAGAATAGGAAAGGTAGTGACGAGACGAATGACGTCCGGAAAGGCGGGAATATTGCACAGGAAACACAGAGGTAATTCTAACTGCACAATGAACACAGGGAAACATTACACTGCACAAATAACACTGGGTATCTATAACAGTACAAATAACATTGGATACCTAACACTGCACAATAACACTGATATATCTAACGCATAAGACAGGGTATAAATAAATAATGTCCTGAGAACACGAAGAGAAACATTGTCTTACATATACTGACGGAACTTAAAAGACAGTGGAGCGACATGTTACGAGGCGAGCCACACTATATTATGCCCGATATACTACGTTCAACACCGCTTAACTGAGATGTGCGTCGTGGCGGTACCTGCAAAATACAATAGAGCCGGGGTTGAAAAAGGGCAAGGCTGTGCCGGGCCGAAGGGTGACGTACATTGCTATGCTGTAGCAGAGGCTGTGCACATAAAATAAAAATATAGCGTCCCTGAGACAGCTGAACAGTGCAGAAGAAACAGCCAACTGCAAAAAGCTATAATAGTAGCCGGTGAAAAACAGCGCCGACATGGGGGACTAACATGGCGTTTTAAGGGCAGGAGACAGTGTTCGTCACCTTTCCTCCATCACTGTTTTGGGGAAGTCACCGCATGCCACCAAATATTGCGGTGGAAATGAAAGTCTACGAGGCAAGAAGGCATCAAGCCAAGGAAAGCACAACCAATATACGGGGTGCGGGCCTCAAGTAAACTACCACCTGCTGCCATAAAATATTGCGGTGGAAATTAAAGTCTTGGTCAACCAATTTGGCAATGTATGTATAAAGGCCAATAACAAACCTAGCGAGAGGTAGAAGGCAGCTTAACAAAGCCCCGGAAGGAGTGGTTGTGCTCTGAATGCTGCAGGGCAGACATACCGAGTTGGCTAAACATTTCACCCTCGGCAAGTCCGCGGCCGTGGAAAACTTACCCTACAAGGAAGGTTACCGACACATGTCAAACCACGATATACTGTATTTGGAGGGGAGGATGATTAGCGTGAAAAATCATACATCATTTCAGGCTGCACAGCTTCCACACCTACATGATGAAACCTAGGTCATCAAGGTCAAGGATCACCCTGACATAGGCACATAAATACTTGCCGCAGCCTCCACAAACCCCCAACACCTACTACACTAAATGGCACACCACCCCCATACGCCAAGAAAAAAGCAAAACAATACCCACCATACGTTATCACACACGAATTTCGTCATCACTTATTCCACCTTGTTCTCCCCAAACCAGCCTCCCTAAACATATTCATACTCAGATGTAAGCTCCACCCCCATGTGACATCACGAGTTTGGACAACGATGATAAGCTACAGACATCCCCCATACACTCTACTTTCCCAGAAAACGGCAATATGCGTCCGGGATACAACACAGCATCCCACACTATCAAACATTTTATATAAGACATTACTGCACACAATCGTACACGCCGACAACACAACATACACTTCATGAAGGCCCTCTATGAAAACCCGGTCCAGGTAATGGCTTATTTTATGAGCTCGGGGCTGTTCGGTTAGGCAGCCTGAGGAACAACATCAACAGTCAAATGACCTTCACTATATCAAAAACATAGTTCTTCTGTATCAACAAAATTTAAACATTTGTCACAGACCTCCTTTTTTCACACAACAATAAGCAGTCTTCTTTCATTCTCCATTCATTACCCTCTTCACCTGTATACCATTAAGAAATTCCATCCGAAATCACATGGTCGTTACTCTTGTTAATAACATAAGTATTTTCTTTCATCTACCTTATTTATTATATCTAAATGTGCCTTTCACAAGTAATGTTCCTTCAATCTTTTGTTATCTCCTTTTCTCAGTTTTATTCTATCCTGCACTTGTAAATGCAAGCACAGTGGGGAAGATATTAATATATTTACAAGGGATCATCGTAGGTATAAAGGAGCCACTCATATTTTTATGATAGCACACCACGAATCCTGATGATTAAGTGAATCTTGAAAACATGGTTTAGCGATTCTTCAGCTAAAACCTTTCCTCATTACACACTCAAGTCTACACATTTTCTATTATAATTACCTTTTCTTCAATGTGATAATCTTCAATAACGACATGCCTTAAAAATTTACATCTCCACGACTTGCGTCGGCGACCGGTCACGACTTGCTGAGTCATTCAGTCGGTGCCAACTGCAGCCGATTTTTGGGGGGTTGAAGTTCCAGAATTGGCGTGGTTGGCCCGGGTTGCCATAGTTAGGCGACTAATCGGCGACTAGTCCACGATTGTCGGCAATAGTCGCGGACAGTCGCGGACTAAAACTTATTTAACCGCCAATATTGGGTTGCCGTAATACGACGACAGTAGTACGACGGCAACGACGGTTGCCGTCATGCCGCGGCTGTTCTCAGCCGTGCTGCGACTGACACCGGAGTTGGCAAGGCCCTCCACCGACCGTACTCGGCGCGGTTAGCCGACGGATTGCCGTAGTTAGGCGACTAATCGGCGACTAGTCCGAGATTGTCGGCGATAGCCGCAAACTATAGGAGTATTTGAATATATAATGGTCAACTTTGAGTTGGCGTCAAGCGAAGACATTTGCCGACAGTTGCAGCACGGCGCAAATCCACGGTTGCCGTCATGCTGCAAATGTTGTGCTGCGACTATCGCCGTGTAGTTGAAGATATGATTAGCGCTCTGGCCCATCCACCACACCCCTTATCAACCTTCGCTTGTGTAGTGAACCACGTCACCGAAGTCGGTCACACTGTTGTCAACACACTTGCCCACCTTGACTAGGCCACACTTACGTATGTGCCTCCAGATGTTATTAATTGAACAGGATAACTACAACATGGTGATAACAATCGCCAAGGCACTTAAGATGCTGCTCTATTTATAGTGAATAATGATGACGATAATAATAATAATAATAACAACAATACCAATAATAATAATAATAATATCAATAAATATCTCAAACATTTCCGCTTTTCCTCTCTCTCTCTCTCTCTCTCTCTCTCTCTCTCTCTCTCTCTCTCTCTCTCTCTCTCTCTCTCTCTCTCTCTCTCTCTCTCTCTCTCTCTCTCTCTCTCTCTCTCTCTCTCTCTCTCTCTCTCTCTCTCTCTCTCTCTCTCTCCGTATATCCCAAACTAAAATAACGGAAATTTCACGATAAGATGTCTACTACTGCTAAATATTGGTCGCAGTACGGCCCCGACTGGTCGGCGCCAGGCTCGGACTCTTCGGCGACGATTTTTTCCGTTGAATTTTTGAGTCGCAGACCCGCACCGAGTGTATAGAACATGCACCATACTGTCGGGAGCCCCCTCGCGCCCCTTCACGACTCCCACTATCCGACGGCGACTGTCGGGGCCTGCTGTCAACCCACATGACGACCGGTGCTGACCACAGTATGACTCAGCAAGTCGTGACTGGTCGCCGTCGAAAGTCGTGAAGATGTAAACAAGAGTTTAGCTGTATATATGCGGAACCTTAATTTATAGTACGTCCGTCAATATGACTTACCTGATTCACACTGATGGAAGTTGGCCCATTCGAGGCAAGGTTAACTCCACAGGCCTGCGAATAGTACTGGCCTTTCAGATGTTCAATGATCCCGTAATTTTGCAGCCATCGCATTCTGAAGGAGATTCTCAATTTCACAATCTATTTTTGCCACTAACACACAATGGAAGAAGAAACTATATCATATAAAGATGAATATTATAGGAACATACTGGCACATCTTGATTCAAGTAATACTTAGAAAGAAGTAAGCCAGAGTGAAGTACAGAGACAAATCTCCAAATAATCGTTAGAAAAATGCGTATGGATGTACAGCGGTCCTAGTCAGTTTCTGAAAGCATTTGATATTGTTATGTTGTATTCGTACCTGGTGAGATTCAAACTTGATGAGTATAACTAAAAATGATGAATCCATGCTATGAAACTTTTATCATCGATACATTCCATGTGGGAATAGGCAGCAAATTTTAAATAGCTATACTTCTCCACCGTTAGCAACATAATATTCTTGTAAAAAATGTATAACACAATGAAAGAAATAATGTTTTCATGCTAAGTCCGGCGAGGAAAGTGATTGGAAAAGAGATGGATGTTATATTTACAGTGCATCGTGTACATGTAGTGTACATAATTACAATTACTCAACTGTATAATATAAAGCATACGCTCAGTTACATACATTATTTTCTATCGTTTGCTCTAAGTAATGGTCGACCGTTCCTCATTTCTCAGTTGCCGCTGACATTCACCGGCGCCTGTTTCCTCTAACTCTATAAGCCATTTAATCTTTGTTCTATATGTTGGTGTGCGAGAATCCGCGAATTGTGCGAATTGTGCGAATGTTATTTTGATGATGCCTTTGGTACTAAGTGTCTTCGCAGAATCATGGGGTATCGCTGGAATGACTCCGTGTCAAATCAGCGATTGCACCGTGAGACTGAATCGTGGGCTATTACCTAGGGTGAGGCGATGGCTGAAAGGTTAGCGTCTTGGAATGGTGAGCTCGATGTCTCAAGTTCGAATCCTGCTGGGGCAAATATTTGAACCTTATTTAACGCGATCGACAAGAGCCTGGTAGGTGAGTAGAAGAATCCGAGTTCGTCCCAACAATGAGCAACTGTCAAATCCATCGTCGAGTGGCTGAAGACACCCGCATGCAGCCTACCTGTTATTTCGAGGATCCAAACATCACAGAAAACGGGATTTTCATCTATAGACCATATGATTCACTATAAAAATCCAACCTGCACCACCACGGGCCAACCATCCAAGAGCCAACCATCACAGCCCTCCAGAATATACAGGGGCTGTCCTGAATCACCAATCGCCAATCACCTGAGCCCTTAAAGAAAACAAAATTGCGTACATGCGTTATAGTCTCCAACGTAAAAATAAAAAATATAATAAAAAGACATGCATAAGCCGTTAGCGCCAACCTCGGTTATATGGGCATGTGGCACGTTACCCTTAACCCCTACGCGGCGTACTCATGGGTGACGTACTCATACGTCCTGAGTAGGGTGAGCGAGCTGGGCGGATGACGTATTCCTACGTCGTTAATATTTTGGTCCAATTTTGGTATCTACAGCAACCTCTTGTTGTGTAGATATGAATCACACTAAATGGGAGTAGATTCCACCGCACATGTGGTGTCTATATTGAAGTATGTGGTATGCCTCGTATCGACACGTGCATTATAGCGAAGTCCTCGGCAAACCCGAAAGCTAGCGTTAGGAGAGGGTATTATAATATCTTTTCGCGACATGGAAGTGCTACGCCCTCTTTATTTTCGTCTGATTCTGAGCTCTACAACACACTCCAGCTATGTAAGGATAACATACACTCTGCACGATAAGCCTCAGTTTGTCGTGAGGAGCCAACGATAATCGCAGGATGTCATACTCCGACAGCTCCTCTAGTGAGCAGTCTCCACCAACTAAGCGATGCAAATTTCTACGCCTCCCAAAGCATTGAGTGAAAATGCTATTGGGAGACATATATACTTATTAGATTCGTCCTTTGAGTCTGGCTGCACTGAAAGCGACAGCGATGTGAGCATTATTGGTTTTAAGACACTCTACACATCATAATGAAATAAATATAGCTTTACTGATGTTTGTTTGCCTACATTCCGTGAATAAGGGAAACGAGAGGATAAGATAAATTGATAAACAGAGTGGAAAGGAAACGAATGAAAGGTTGGTGTTAAGTGACAGCCCTGAAATGGAAAGAGTGATAAATGGCGAGATAATACGATAAGGAAGAACGAGAAAATGAATATTCACTTCTCCAGTTACATCTATTACTAATAAAACTACCACTACTAAACATAATAACGGAAATAATATATGATAATGATAGTAATAATGATATGAATACAATTATGATCATAATAATGATAGAAAAGATGATAATGATAATAATAACAATAATAATAGTAAAAATAATAATAATAATATTATTAATAAAAATAACGAATATAATAATAATATTTATAATCATATTGATAATAATAATGATACAAATAATAATTATTATCATAATGATAACAATGCAAAGAGTATGAATTAAATGATCAGTTACTAAATCAGTATAGTCTATTATATATACAGCAACAATTACTACGAATAGTCTACTACAACTATTACTACTATTACTACAACTATCATCCCCACTACTACGTACTACTACTGCTACATACTTACGTATTATGCTACTACCACTACTAATGGTAATAATAATGATGATAATAATGATAATGATAATACAATGAACAGTTACCTAGAATCAATATAATGTATATGGAATAGAGAAGAATGAGAAGCCAAAGTCTTGACCGTACGCAAACGTTCGAACGGAGGTCAGCTAAGACAGCCTCGAAATACGCGAAAATCACTTTACTGCATTACCTCACTGTAAAGTATCCAAAGTACCTAGAGAGTTAATTATTCTTGCATAACGTAGATGAAAGATGAAGCTAAACATGATAATATTGTTTATGGATAGCCTCAGTAGATATTTACAACTTGTCGTTGAAAAGAGACGATTTAGAGCAAATTTGCCCGACTGGTGTGCACGGCTAGTAAAATCAAACCCCACCGTGGCTTGTTTTCCGATCCTTCCCACCGGGTTGTATACGTAAGAGACAATTCGTCGCGGAGGAGGCCAAAGAGGCGTTAACAATGCTCGTGGATTGGGAAAATTGATGTTTCCTGCCGAGAGCTGCTTGGTATGGGAAGGGAACCTGCATTGAGACTTGCGCTTAATGACCCCCAGGAGTGGCATCGTAGGCTGGTCTAGGGGACACGATCCCTGGAGTATGCCCCCAATGATTGATTCGAGGACAGTTTAAAGTCTTAGATATTAGGAAAAAGAACATAAAGGGAAAGCAAATTAAAAGAGGCATGTTTTTCTATGTAGTAGGTATGAAGTAATTGAATGCAAATTGTAACACAATGTGAAGTATATTCATGCAAACCTCCTATTGTGATTTTGCATCAATTGGTCAGGATTGTATTTACGCATGAACAATAACTTTATACAAGTACACAATAAATGTTATTGATCATAACTTACACTTCGTCAAATTGATGCTTAACTGGGCTGTTTTTTGGATAAGCAAAGGCGTCCAGGTCCATTCTGACGGGGTTCCGACCTATATGAAAAAGACAAGGCTGTCCAACTTTCTCGTACTGTCCAGATCTTCCAATGGCGGAACTAGCCGTATCTATAAAGACGAAACGAAACGATATTCATTGTACATATAACATATATCTATCGATCTATAATATATCCATATTATTATATATATAATATATATATTATATATATATATATATATTTTATATAATATATTATATATATATATATATACATATATATATATACATATATATATATATATATATATATATATAGAGATAGATAGATAAATAGTATATATATATATATATATATATATATATATATATATATATATATATATATATATATAATATATATATATATATATATATATATATATATATATATATATATATATAATATATATATATATATATATTATATATATATATATATATATATATAGTTTGATTTTCTTAGTTGGTAGTACATCTTGATATTTCAGGGTGACAAAGACACTCGTCATACTTGGGGTTGTTTATGCGCAACGTTTCGCCAAAGGCACTTGGCATCATCAGGCTAAAAATAGTTATTGACCATTTTTTAACTATTTTAAGCCTGATGATGCCAAGTGCCTTTGGCGAAACGTTGCGCATAAACAACCCATGTATGACGAGTATCTTTGTCACCCTGAAATATCAATATATATTATATAATTTTTATATATATATATATATATATATATATATATAATATATATATATATATATATACACATATACACATATATATATATATATATATGTGTATATATGTATATATATGTATATAAATGTGTATATATGTATATATACAGCCCCTTTTCTATACAGCCATGTTACACAACTGCCTTACTTGCCCTCTTTACCTCACATGGCCTTCACCACTTAGGCCACACTTACTCAGGCAACACTTTACTCCAGGTAGCACTTTACTCCACAGGGCATGTTTCCTCTGGGCGTGGGTACGATACAGTACCAGGCGGCGAGCGATAAGTAGAGCGATTATGCGAGTCACAGGGGAGAGATAAACGCCACTTTTCCTCGGGGTATTTACTGATCACAAATTACAACACAATTTAGGCTGGGAGTTAGAATCGAGCACTTAGTTTCCACACTTGCTTAAGGAGATGGACGTGAGTGGATAGGGACGTGATCTGGCTAGGGAGGAGGGGGGGGGCGAGCACTCTGAGCGAAGGTCTATCTTAGGCTGTCTTCAAGCCAGACTGCCTCTCCTGACGCCTTAGGCGTCCCCCGAGGGCCAAAGGTACCGAAGCACCCCCCTCACAAGATTCCCACCAACTCTATCTCCGCCAATCAGAAGCCCTGCACGTCATCCAGGACGCTCATCATGCGTACACACATACGAACACACACACTAAGCGACCGTTAATCACAACACACAAATACACACACACAGTTCACTCAGACATACACCTAACCGCCACCTCACGTTTCCACCACCCCTGCACCATATTCACCTCCAGGTGAATCCACATAACCACCACCCCTGCACCATATTCACCTCCACACTGAGTCCACATAACCTCCACGCTGAATCCACTTAACCTCCCCTCTGCACCCAAATTCATAACAATATCCCCACCTTCATCAAAGACTGATCCCAGCCGTTACAGAAATACGCCCTCATCGCACCCCCAGCCTTGAACACAGTAGTCATAAAGAAATGGTGCAAAGATAAAATTACATTCTTCCTGGTGTTACAGTCTTCCTTTTTTTTCTCTTTTTTTTTTTAAATCCTCACCTGAAAGTCCCATTTTCACAACACACACCACAAGTCTTTTAAACATCCTCTGTGTGGCGCTTTTCAGAACACACACCACAAGTCCCTTAAACATCCTCTGTGTGGCGCCGCATTTTCACAACACACACCACAAGTCCTTTAAGGGGGGTTGTAAAATCGCGAATCCCATGTTAAATTGCTTATGTTCTTCTTGTAACTTCTCCCTTATTTATTGACCAATTTCTTTCATTCGAAAAGCATTTTAATCAGGAAGGATAGGAGATTAAGGTTTGCTGTCGTTTATTTTTATACAATATTAATTTTTTTTTTTTAAGTTCGATGAAAAAAAAAAAATTGACATATAAATATTTGTCAAAAATCCAAATCAACTTCAAACAATAGTTACTACAGCAAAACTAATTCCTCTTTCATACTTTCATAAGCTGCAGTAAGAAATATTTGTGTAAAAGAAGTGCAAAGGAGGAGATAATTTTTTAAATGCAAAAACCAACGTTTTGAGAAATCAAGCTATGAAGTTGAAGCAGTTAGTGTACTTTACCTATTGCAGCTAGGGACTTAAATTTCACAGGATATATACATCAGGAAATGAAGATAAAGCAGACATAGTTTCCTGTATTTACTCCCATTGGTTGTGTACATAGGCCTTCAGCGGTACTTGTCCTCACCACTGGCAGTCTTCGAAAAATATTAGTGAGTGCTAGAAATTTCTCGTTTTCTCATGTAGTAATGAGAGAGAACGTAAAATTTTCATGAGAGACTAATAAAAAAAATTACCTAAGAAATATACGGGGCGAACACCCAGTATTTTACTCGCTGCAATCTCTATTGCAGAGAGTAACACCGCGAAAACTCATGACAGGACGCCTCATTGCATAATGCAAAACACCTCTTATAAGTTTTTTTTATCAAACGTTTGCATATACCAAAAGAAGCAGCAAGAATGACAGAAAAATATAAGCCAAAAAAAAAATATAATAATTCAGGTCGACCCCCTACAACCCACCCTATGACCCCCTATGTCGTGCAGGCTTCAATCCTCACTTGTAGAACCTAACCAGAGGATCCTGCTGCAGCAGGTAGCTCTCTCAACCTCCGTCGCCGGCCCATCCCTGACGACATACCTCCATCGCCGGCCCCACCTGGCGACATGTACCTCCTCGCTGGCCCAACCTAGCGACTATCGGCCTCCTTCTGCGTCGCCGTCAGCCCCGACAGGCGCTCCGCAGGCCTCCTCGCTGGCCCCAACCGAGCGACTATCCACCATCTTCTGCGTCGCCGTCAACCTCGACAGGCGCTCCGCAGGCCTCCTCGCTGGCCCCACCCGAGCGACTGTCCATTACCTCAAACCTCTGTGCGCGCCACACTCTTCACGTGGAGCCACTCGCCTCCGTGTGTAAGGCCAGCCACGCGTGTGCAGGCAGCTAGCTACCCGTCACCTCAGCTTCCCACAACCGCGCGCTGCATTCCTGAGGCAAGCACACCGCACACGTCACCTCGCCTCTGTGCAAGGTCACTCAACACCCACACACCTCGCTTCTGGTATCCTCCCAGAGCGATGCATTCCTCGGCCTGAGACAGTACATTTTCCCCCACCGCGCGCTGCATTCCTAGGCCCTTTAAACTTCCCCCTAGCCGGCGCGTCCCCCTTAAGCCTTAGTCAGGAAAACTGCTGGTACGCCCTTCGTGATCCGCCGCCCTTCATCTTGCCGCCGCCGTCGTCAGTTGTGGTGTACAGGAAGCCTTCCAGCTCCAGCGCCCTTGTTAGCGCCTCCTGTACATCTTCAGGGTGTGCTCGTTTGATGTATAGCTGCATGTGCCTGTCTTGGAGCAAGTCCTCGAAGTGCTCGCGAGCCAGCACGGTCAACATCTCTTCTGGGGCGGAAGGGTAGGCTCTGCGAACCAGTGTATCCACCTCCTGAGCGAGCTGGGGAAGTGGCTCACCCCAACCACGAACCCACACCTGCAGGTTAGGGCGATACACCTCCGCCTGCTAGTGGTGTTCAAATCTTCTTCTCAGCGCCTCCACCACACTTGAGTACGAAGTGCGTTGTAGGGAAGTCAGGTGAGCTAGCACTTCCAGTGCCGCGCCTCTGAGACTGGCCACCAACTGCATGACCCGCTCTACTCCTCCCCAACCTTCAGCGTCGGCCAGGAGTTCAAACTGGGCCAAGTAGGCCTCCCAGGCCACATTGCCATCAAACTCCGACGGCTTCCTCCTCCCAGGGTGGCCACATTTCCTCGACGTGTGGCGCGGGGACGAGAATGTGGCGTCAGCTATGGTCGAGGGAGCGCTGTGCGCTGGTCGCGGCCAGCGGCACATCCACTTCACCTCCTTGCCGCTCACCACCAAGGCAGCGGTCTGGGGGTGTTGGCGGTGGCTGCTCCCTGTTCCCTGGGTCAGACCAAGTTGTTTCAGGCAGCTCCTCCGTTGAGGCCGGGATAGCAAGCGGTCCTTCCAGGGCCGCTGACAGTATACATTGGCCTGGTGTACCACAGCCAGGCGCAGTGCAGCCACCTCCTTCCTCAGTGCCTCCCCCAGGGCACTACACACTTGGTCTGTATAGTGCCTTGCCTCCTCCCCAGGCTTCAGTAACTCGCGTCCCATCTCACGTTTCCACTCCCTTATGTCCTCGTTGTTCTTTTTCAATTCGCTGATGAGTTCCGATTTTAACTCGACCATTAACATAGCAACCGTGACCGACCTGCCTCTTTCCCACCCATCGCTCTGTACGGGAAAAGTTGGCGCCAACTCTCCCGCCACAATCAACACCTCTCGGTCGCCATTTTGAACGCCTAACTTCCATCGACCGCCTGGCCCATATACAACCAAAATTTCATAGTAGGCTTATTTATAATCCACACTTCTTAGACACCCATGTAACACAAATGAGTTTTGGTTCACTTTTTCTATACAGCCATGTTACACAACTGCCTTACTTGCCCTCTTTTACCTCACATGGCCTTCATCACTTAGGCCACACTTACTAAGGCAACACTTTACTCCAGGTAGCACTTTACTCCACAGGGCATGTTTCCTCTGGGCGTGGGTACGATACAGTACCAGGCGGCGAGCGATAAGTAGAGCGATTATGCGAGTCACAGGGGAGAGATAAACGCCACTTTTCCTCGGGGTATTTACTGATCACAAATTACAATACAACACAGGATGGGAGTTAAAATCGGGCACTTAGTTTCCACACTTGCTTAAGGAGGTGGACGTGAGTGGATAGGGACGCGATCTGGCTAGGGATGAAGGGGGGGGGGATGAGCACTCAGAGCGCAGGTCTATCTTAGGCTGTCTCCAAACCAGACTGTCTCCAGACTGCCAATCTACTTTTACCAATAGTACCAAGTCAGGCTACTGAAAAGTACCAAATCAACACAAAACGTACCAAAACTTACGAAATTCAAATTACGTAGTTGATTTATTCAGAATTGCGTTTCCCTCTCTTCCTGGGACTCTTCCGTAGTTGACGATGACCCCTTCTTATCCGTTGTATCCACTAGTTGCTGAGTCTGGGAGGGTTGCCAAGATGTACATTTCACACCAAGTAACAGCCCTTTGCTGTGAATTAATCCATTCAGGGTGTCCGTCTTCAGTCGAGATCAGTTTTTTGTCTTTATTTTTGTCACCAGAGAAAAGATCCTCTCTGCTGCAACAGATGAATGTGGCAGTGACATTAAGCTCATCATCAATCTTGTGACATTGGGAAATCTGGGCTCATCACCACACCTCTCCAACATAGCACGCATAGTTCACATCACTTACAGTGCACTTAGGGAAACACTTCACTAGTGATAATTCCTCCGTGAGAGACTGAAACAGACTGACTGAGTCGTGACGAAAATCTCCCTCCCTCCGTATCACATACGTGTCCTATACGTGTCCCTCCCTCCGTATCACATACGTGTATCCTAGAGTACCTGTATTATATAGAGTAGCGACAACTCGATTTGTGGGCGCCATCTTGGTGCCAAGGCCTCCTCGTTCACCCAAGACCCGGGGAAGTTCTCAAGGCATTACCCCGCAGTATATCATGTTATACATGTATAAAGGATAGACTGTTATCTTCGGAAATGTTTGTTCTATAAGATTATCACATAAAACATAGTAAAACATATTAAATAAAGGTCATTATGAGACTCTGAAGAAATATGATGAACTTAACATTCACTTAAAACTCGTCGTCATGTATAACTTTGTGGGACAGCTTATAAGATGGCAGATATCAATAGAAGCAGAATTTAATTAGCTTTCCATTGACATATTTAGTTTTTTGATACATACAATAATACCATGCACACATTAAGGTTAACTAAATAAATTGCTCTATCCCGCTCTCTCTCTCCGACCGCTCTCTCTCTCACCTCTCTCTCTTCTCTCTCTCGTCTCTCTCTCTCTCTCTCTCTCTCTCTCTCTCTCTCTCTCTCTCTCTCTCTCTCTCTCTCTCTCTTCTCTCTCCTCTCTCTCTCTCTC
>JACEEZ010021677.1:0-22500 GCA_016584305.1 Chionoecetes opilio
CCCCTTTTTTTCCCCCCATCTCTTCTCTCTAAACAAACAACTCTTACTTTTCTTTATTATTACCCTTTCTTACTATCCAGCCTCCTCATCCTTTCCTGCTCCTCATCCTCTTCTCAGGTACTACAGCTCGTTTCCATCCCCCCCCCGGCCACCTGTCAGCTAATTCAAGGTGTAACAGTTCACGCACCTCTTCCGGCGGACCACACAGAGAGAGAGCCAGGTGCCTCCTCCTTACCCTTTCCAAACACTTTCCCAGATGCCTCCCTTATCCCCCCCTATCTCATCTCAATCTTTTATTTTAGCCTCCTCTCACCCTCTCTTTTGTTTCCTCCTCCCCCTTCTCCACCTCGATCAACAGGTGAGGGAGACACAGGTGACAGCTGACGGTGACCTATGAGAAGGTATCATATACTGCTACCTTATACCTTCTCCCTCCCTTCCCTTCCCTTCCCTACCTCCCCGGTGTGTGTGTGTGTGTGTGTGTGTGTGTGTGTGTAGGTGACACCACGGGCGGACACAGGGATCGGCCGATATCAATCACGAGGTATCCATGACAGACGAACGATACCATTGACCCGATACTGAAGAAGAAGAAGGAGCATAAGAAACCCTTCAGGATTCTTCGCTCTCTCTCTCTCTCTCTCTCTCTCTCTCTCTCTCTCTCTCTCTCTCTCTCTCTCTCTCTCTCTCTCTCTCTCTCTCTCTCTCTCTCTCTCTCTCTCTCTCTCTCGAGCAGGATGGAAAAAAACAGATCGACTAATACGCAACGACCTTGTCCGTTTCGATACGCCACACTCACTGAATCATCGCAGAAAAAGAGTTGGCAAAACAGTCTATAATATGCGGTTTCTTCCCGGCTCTCTCTCTCTCCTCTCTCTCTCTCTCCTCTCTCTCTCTTTTCTCTTCCTCCTCTCTCTCTCTCTCTCTCCTCTCTCTCTCCAGAAAGTCCTGATTGGGAGACAAAAATATGAAGAACGCCTCCACCAATTCGCAGGAGATAGAGGAGGAGGAGGAGGTGGTGGAGGAGGAGGAGGAGAAAGAATATGAGGAGAAGGAGGGGGAGAGGGAAGATGTGTCAAGGTAAGTTATCTTTTGATCACGTCATCAATATAACCAGTGATTACCTGGCTGGCTGGCAGGGCGTCACCTGTGTGGTATAGTGACAACCACAACCTCCGCCTGGACCACCCAAGCCCCTCACCCCCTTGTCACCCATCCTACACACCCTCCTGCTCCTCCTCCTCCTTCAGGTAAATAATATGGCGGTTCCTCCCTCTTTCCCACGGACAAGAACTATCATCTAATATTAAAGACCAAGTTATGAGATTAATCTAAGTATATACATGTTGTTGTTTTCGTTATCTTCGTATATGAGTGTTTAAAAGCGGTAATTTTAGTTTTATAGGAAGGGTGATAGGCATATGTCTTCCTTTGCCACACGATAGGCCTATGCGAGCCGTCCCAGGCGTCTCATGTCATCTCTCACAGCTGTGTGTAAGTGACTCTCCTTATGTTACATCTTCGCCCACCTGTCCTGTGAAGTACTCTCTCTCTCTCTCTCTCTCTCTCTCTCTCTCTCTCTCTCTCTCTCTCTCTCTCTCTCTCTCTCTCTCTCTCTCTCTCTAAACATATACTTCATTAATTAAATACCTACAAAATAATTAAATCGGACAGAGATAAATGTATATTATTAACACTTTCATTACTCCTTCTCCATCTCCTCATCCCAACCCTCATCTCCCCCTCCTCCTCTTCCTTCTCCTCCCCCAGCAAAGGAAAGAAATGAGTGGTTTCCCCTATACTCCTATTTCCACTAATTTCCCTCCCCTATAGAGACCAGGCTGTGGGGGGCCGTCTAGGAGCTATTGGCTATTAACAGGTGGCGTCTAGTATCACAGAAGGGGTGGAAAAAAAAATAATGGTGAAAAGGTAAAAGAAAAAAGAAATGAAAGCCATGAAGTAATTAGAAGAAAATTTGTAAGAAAATATAAGGTCATGGTTGATTTGGATTTTCTTAGAACACACACACACACACACACACACACACACACACACACACACACACACACACACACACACCACACACACACACCACACACACACACACACACACACACACACAACACACACACACACACACACACACACACACACACACACACACACACACACACACACACACACACACACACGTAAAGGTTTCTCGTTATATTTTTTGTACTCTTAAAAACATATTTCCTTCCACTTATTAGTTCCAGATGTCATTGAAGTAACCAGGAGGCTCATTAAGTGTGTGTGTGTGTGTGTGTGTGTGTGTGTGTGTGTGTGTGTGTGTGTGTGTGTGTGTGTGTGTGTGTGTGTGTGTGTGTGTGTGTGTGTGTGTGTGTGTGTGTGTTGTGTGTGTGTTGGCACGTCTCCCTCCTTTACCTGCCGTCCTGATTGGGCCTCACGTTCCCTCCCAATTAGAGGTCTTGCCCACCTGTGTGTGTCCCGTGAGTGGTTCTGATGGGCTGGGGTTAATTCCCTTCCTGACTGCCAGCTGACACCGGGCTGACTCATTATTATTATTACTATCATTACTATTACCGTTATTATTATTATTACTGTATAGATAAAGAGTAACTGGGTATAGTGTTAAGTGACGTTTTGATGTTTAAATGTTGGGTGAATGTTCAATTTCTCATTCCTGGTGATTAATGGCAAAGATATCTGCTCTGATATTTATTTTATGATTTATTCTCTCCTTCTTTTTCCTCTTCCTCCTCTTACATCCTATCCTCCTTCTTGACTTTTTTCGTCTCTCTCTCTCTCTCTCTCTCTCTCTCTCTCTTCTCTCCTCTCTCTTCTCTCTCTCTCTCTCTCTCTCTCTCTCTCTTCTCTCTCTCCTCTCTCTCTCTCTCTCTCTCTCTCTCCTCTCTCTCTCTCTCTCTCTCTCTCTCTCTCTCTCTCTTCTTATCTATCTATCTATCTATCTATCTATTTTTTTTCTCTCTCTCTCTCTCTCTCTCTCTCTCTCTCTCTCTCTCTCTCTCTCTCTCTCTCTCTCTCTCTCTCTCTCTCTCTCTCTCTCTCTCTCTCATCACCCATCTTTATACCTTTCATCTCTCCGTTCTCTGATGCCTCCCGCCCATATCTCCGTCACACCGCCCACTCAAGACTCCCTGATTGCATCTTTCATCCCCCAGCAGCAGCCAGCGGGAGCTCAACTCAAAGCGCATCGACGGATTTGCATAATTGCTTCATGTAATTAGCGATCACGTGGCCATGCGGGTCTGCCTCCTCGCCTAAGCACCGGATGACTTAATGACCTCTATTAGCGACCAGTTCTTTCCCCCTTCCCTCCCCCTCCTTGCCCCTGGCTGGGTATAATGACTCCTTCGGGATATTCTGTGGTGATTAAGATCTATCAGAATTGGACGCGGGTTTACTCTGCTCTGAATGAGGTTGGTGTCTCTCTCTCTCTCTCTCTCTCTCTCTCTCTCTCTCTCTCTCTCTCTCTCTCTCTCTCTCTCTCTCTCTCTCTCTCTCTCTCTCTCTCTCTCTCTGTTTCTAACCTGCTGACAAAAAGAAGAAAGGTAAAGATAATCAAGGAGGATAACTATACAGTATTACTATTATAATTACAAGCAGAGTTATTTGGAATGTATGTTTGTACACGAGTTTACTGTATGACTGTCGCCACACCCATCAGATATTGATAGATTTTAGTTTTCATAAATTTCCTGCCACAAGATCCACCAGGGGGGAGCAGGGGAAGGGTGGCACCCCCTGCTGGTTGTAACGCAATGATGGTGGTTGTGACGATAACGAGTGATTATTGTGGTGATTATGAATACCTGATATTCATATTATGAATATGACCCCTGGAGATGGTGGTGATGGTGGTAATGATGAGATTGGAAAAACAAAAACAAAAAAACTTTTGGCCACCAAAGACCATGTACTAAACATAAGGAAAAACCTCTGTACTACTTGAGATTCAAGTTCATTATAACTGGTGATTGTAGAATCCACGACCACTACGCCACCAAGTCCCAATGAAGTCAGTGGGACGATAGCTTGGTGGTGATGGTGGTTGTCACTCTGCCACCCTCGACTGACTCTGCACTCCCGACACATTCCTTGTCCTGCTTCACAGGCCTCATTCTTGCATTCATATATATATATATATATATATATATATATATATATATATATATATATATATATATATATATATATATATATATATATATATATATACATATATATATATATATATATATATACCATTCTGAATTCCATGAACAGTTGTATGGGGTGTGCCTAAAAAACGTCCGGTAGCGTCCGGTACCGCCCGGTAGCGTCCGGTACCGCCCAGTACACTGTACAGGATTATTTATACCATGTGGTGAATATATTTCATGGTAAACGACGAGTAAACCGTTAATTTGGCCTAATTCATCCATGAGGGTTGTATGTATTCAGCTTATTCTCAGAATTAATGAATGAATAATGAATCAGAATTAATCCGATGTAATTTCTAAGTTTATAAATTTAATTAACAATTTTTTTTTTCTATAGTAGTCATAAATGTCGTAAAAATGCGCCGCCATCTGCAACCAATTTATTTATGAAGATATAATAGAACTATACATTAATATATCGTATATCTGAATTAATCTCGATGTAATTTCTAAGTTTATATTTTTTTTGACTGCTATAGAGAAATAATGGTTAACTTTTTTAAATCAAACGAATTGAATACTATAGACAAGAACGACCGGTAGGCCTACAGTTCGCGTAAAAATCTTTTTGGACGAGTTAGGTCAAAATTAACTGTTTGCCCGTCGTTAACCATCAAATATATACATCACCATTAACCTAATGATATAAATAATCCTGTACAGTGTACCGGACGCTACTAGGTGATACCGGACGGTACTAGGTGGTACCGGACGGTACTAGGTGGTACCGGCCGGTACTAGGTGATACCGGACGGTACTAGGTGCTACCGGACAGTACTAGGTGCTACCGGACGGTACTAGGTGCTACCGGACGGTACTAGTTGCTACCGGACGGTACTAGGAGGTACCGGACGGTATTAGGCGCTACTGGACGGTACCGGGCGCTACTGGAAGGTACCGGGCGCTACCGGACGGTACCGGGCGCTACCGGACGGTACCGGGCGGTACCAGACGCTACCGGACGGTTTTTAGCCACACCGGTTGTGTGAGTTTTTATCATAAAGTTAACGAGTGCGTGTGTGTGTGTGTGTGTGTGTGTGTGTGTGTGTGTGTAATTCACCCATGGTTTTTCTGGCACATTCACCTTTTTAGGCATTAAATAATAATAATCACTATGGTTTTGCCCATGCGAGCCGGACTCGCGATCGCCAGTTTCACCCTCCCGGAGCGAGCTTGGAGCTCATTATGACCTATCTTTGGGTAATGCTGAAACTTCACACACCACGCACCCCTATCCCCTTGCTCAAGAGGGACAATAACCGCCCGAATTTGTCAGTGAAAAATCCCTGGGAGCGAGTGGGGACTCGAACCGGCGAATCGCAAAATGGCGCACCAAGCTTTTATCCACTGGACCAGCGAGCGGTGTGTGTGTGTGTGTGTGTGTGTGTGTGGGAAGAGTTTACGGTGACGACAAAATGATAGGAGAGACAATACTCGTAATGCTGATAATTAATGATCATTGATTACAACGACTCTAAATAATAAAATTGCAAAAGATGAGAGAAAAATCAGAAATGATGAGCATAACATTCAAACGCCAACAATTGATTGATTAAGATTAAGTGATCAAGACACAATCACCTCACTCCTTGGCCGCAGCCTTGCAACGTTGTCGCTGCTGTTGTCTTCTCCATTCCTCCAGGAACTGTCGCTTCCGCTCCACCGCGTGCAACCGGGCCTTAAGGTAGGCCTCGACAGCGGCCACCTCGGCGGGTGGGCCCACGACTCTCACGCTGCGGGAGTGAGTGTTGGTGGCGGGGGGCACCGATACCCTCACGCTGGGGTACTTCTGAGACAGCCTGATGAGCTCCTCGCCCCCGGGGCCCACCAGGTGGCACCGCGTGTTAGGTGCCACATCCACCACCCCTTTGACTCTGCTCTTCTTGCGGCGCTCGGCGGCCTCACGCAACTGTGCCTCGATAGCCTCCAAGCGGCCGGTGATGTCCTTGGCGGCGGCGGTCACCTCACTCTCGGAGCCCTCGAGGATGACGTCTTTGGCGCTGCGGTCACGCGCACGTTGGGGAAGTCCTTCCGCAGTTTGTGGACAGCGTCCCCCCGGGGCCCGATGACGTGCTGCCGTCTGCCCGGCGGCACGGCCACCAACACCTTCACCGAGTCTTCCCGCTACGATTGCCGGACCTTCTTGCGGGAATCCTCCCTCTTGGCTGCTTTACGCCGGGACCTGACACGCTTCTTGGCAGGGGCGACGCTCGCCATCACAGCCTTGGTGCCTTCTTTCTTGGCACTTCCTTCCGGTGCTTCCCGCGACTTTACTTCCCGGTGCTTTTTCTGATTTTTGCTGACGGTCAGCCACTCGCCGGACTCGACGTCCAGTGCCTCTTCATCTTTGCGAGTATCTTTCCTTTCCACAGGCGCCTCTTCCTCTTGCTGACTGCATCGAGGCTCCTGTAGGGCCAAGTCCCCACTAGGATCCTTGACGGGTTCCTCAGAGTCCTCCTTCAGCTCCCCGCACTGCGTCATGTTACGTGGAGGTGACACATCTGTATCCTCCATAGAAGGTACAGATCGCACGGATACCTGGCCATCTAATCCAGAATAGTTAGTTTCTTTCTGAGTTTCACCCACTTCCACAGCAGTTTTCTCAGCTGATGTTACTTTTTCCCCTGGATTTTCGTCTTCTTTGTCTGAAGTAGTTTTATCGACTTTGTTTGTTTGTTCAACTTCCGTTACAGACACCTCTTTCTCATCTACTTCCACCGCAGTTTTCTGAACGGAAACTTCTTTTTCAGTTGGCTTCTCTTTTATTTTCTCTGCGATAGCTTTTCTTTTCTGACTATTCACTCCAAAAGAATCAGTTTCTATATCCTGCTCTGGAGAGTCTTCTGTAACGCCTACAGAGTCGCCAGACCGATCTGGGTTCAGTGTTTTGGTTTTACCGTAATAATAACGAGCTGCACAACACCACACAACTAAAAACACAAAACTCACCACGAAACACACCGCAATATGGGTGAGTTTTGTCGTGAACGCCGCACGTTCATTTTGAGCCTAGATTATTTGTTCCTCGATGCAGCCAAGGAGCTGCTTTGTCCTGCGGTAGCTGGTCAGGAGGTTCCACCAGTCCTCGCCGCGCAGGCCTCCAGTGGCTCCTGAGGCGGGGCGGGGCGCAGAGGGCCCAGCCACCACCAGTGACTCTGAGCCAGGAGCTCCCGTGCCTGCCAGGCAGCAGTGGCGTGGAGGCCAATTGTCCTCCCATGCCTGCAGGGCCTCGGACACCCTCAAGGCGTTGTCCAAGGCGTCCTGCCACACGCTCCCGAGGAGGGTGGTGATGCCCACCGCCATCAAGGTAAACATGATCACCAGGGACACCTTGACACAGATTGCTTTCACAATAGTTTTATTTTCCAATTGATTTTATAATATATCATGCAATGTCCCAAAAGACCATGTTTATCACAGGAGAAGAAAGGGGATGACTGCTTCATTACCGAAGCGAGACTGATTCAAATGTTTAGACTTCCCGCCGCAGTGACAATGCTTGGTGGTTTTGCCAAGTCAGAAAGAGGAAACGCACACACACGAATACACACACAGACACACACACACACACACACACACATACACATAGACACACACACACACACGCACACACACACACACACACTCAGGTACGCGGTGTCGAGTGTTAGCGACTAATCCTTCGTAACGTAATAATTTATTTCAGTTTGAGCGGCAGTGAGTGGGTTGGTTACGCCCCCCTCGAGGGACGTGACGGAGGAAGACATTTGAAGGTGAAAAGTGGCTGCATATTGTATTCATGAGCCCTTCATAAGTGATACATTGTAATAGTATCAATGTTATGCATTGGTCCTTAGAATTTCTCTGTTCTTCTTGTTTTCCTCCTGCAACATTGAGGAGCGAAAAGTAACTACCTTATTTCCATCCATAATCCTGTAATCCTTCCATCTCCCTCGAGAGAGAGAGAGAGAGAGAGAGAGAGAGAGAGAGAGAGAGAGAGAGAGAGAGAGAGAGAGAGAGAGAGAGAGAGAGAGAGAGAGAGAGAGAGAGAGAGAGAGAGAGAGAGAGAGAGAGAGAGAGAGAGAGAGAGAGAGAGAGAGAGAGAGAGAGAGGAGAGAGAGAGAGAGAGAGAGAGAGGAGAGGAGGAGAGAGAGAGAGAGAGAGAGGGGGGGGGGGTCAGGTGGAAAGCAAAAAGATGGTGTCTGACCAGGTAAGTATGCCTCAGGCTGCAAAAAGACAAACGATTTTTTTAACAAATGAAGAAATTGGATAAACTTCCAAATATAGCTGATAACCACCTCAGGGATGACCTTAAACTTTCCTGAAAATTTGGTTGAAGTTGGGACAGCAATGGCGGACAATTTTTGGCTGTATAGACGGACGGACGGACGGACGGACGGACGGACGGACAGACGGACATTTGATGAAATATAATAAGATCATTATGAAAGTTGAAGTAATATTAATAAGAGATTAATAAATGGAAGCAGCCCTAGAAACAAATAAAAGGATGATGATGATGATGCCTTGATAATGAAAATAAATGGTAACAATGGCAACGAGAAAGAAAAGAAAACATTAAGAACAGGAGTACAATGAAAAGGAGGAAGAGGAGGAGGAGAAATACATAGGAATACATAGGAATAACAGACACCAGGAGACCTATTGGTCCATAACTAGGGTATCTGTTGAACTACATACCACTAACTATCAACTACATGTAAGAAAACAGTTGGAAAATGATACCATGTCCCTAAAGAAGATAGGAACATGGAAGTTTCGTAGTGAAGAATGATGGGGTATGAAATATACTAACTACAACTACCACTAACAATAATCGATCCGGGGGACTATAATATGAATTCGCAGGGCACTATCAATACCCATTTACTTTACAGTGCGCGTCAAGTCTGTTTTTAAATGTAGTTATTATGCTGGCTTCGACAACATTTTCTGGTAACTTGTTTCATCGATCAACAACTCTAACATTGAAATAATTTTTACGGAGATCTGTGATGCAACGTTGACCGTTTCATTTTAAACCGTTATTTCTTGTTGTCACTTGAGGAGAAAGTTAGAATAGGTTCTCTTGATTAATGACATCAAATCCTTTTAGGATCTTAAAGGTTTCTATCAAGTCCCCACGGATTCTACGATCCTTTAAGGAAAACATTAAGTTTCCGCAGTCTCTCTTCATAAGATGAATTTCGCAGAGATGGAATTTGTTTGGTTGCTCTTCTTTGCACTGATTCCAATTTGGCTTGATCTTTTACGAAACAAGGCGACCAGAATTGCACGGCATATTCTAAGTGCGGCCTAACCAAAGACGTGTATAATTGTGTTATTACTTTCGGAGTTTTATGATCAAAGTTGCGTTTAATGAAGCCCAACATCATATTCGCCTTTTTACTGGCAGCTAGGCAATGCGGACTGGTTTTAAGATCATAACTGATGATGACACCTAAATCCTTTTCCTGCTGTATTTCAGTTAACGATTTATTTTGCATTTGATAGTTATATTTGAGGTTATCGTTGCCCATATGCATTACTTTACATATATCGGAATTGAATTTTAATAGCCATTTATCACTCCAATCTGATAGTTTGTCGAGATCACGTTGTATGAGTTCGCAGTTTTCTCTAGTATATGCTTTACCGCCTAATTTGGTGTCATCTGCAAATTTCGATATTTTAGATACAAGACCGCAGTCCAGATCATTGATATATATCAGAAAAAGAGTAGGACCCAAGACCGAGCCCTGAGGCACCCCACTAGTAACATCTAACCAATCAGATGCCTCGCCATTTATTACTACCCGTTGTTTACGATTTGAAAGCCAATCGCCAATCCATGATCATAATTGCTCTCCTAAGCCATGTGCCCTTAGCTTGGTCAAAAGTCGCTTATGGGGAATTGTATCGAAGGCTTTCTGAAAATCAAGGTATATTATATCCGAGGGAATTTTAGCGTCCCAGTTTGAATATATGACATTAATATATATCGAGTAGGTTTGTTAAGGTTTGTGATCTCTTATTTCGAAATCCATGCTGGGAGTTTAATATTGAGTTATTTTCATCGAGAAAAGACACTAATTTAAGGAGGAGGAGGAGGAGGAGGAAGAGGATGTAGTGTAGTGTCTGTACAACTCCTCCTCCTCCTCCTCCTCCTCCTCCTCCTAGCATATTCATGACCCCGGCGGCTCAGAACACTCACTGCAGTAGACATGGTCACCACCTTGGTCTAGATAGAATGGTCGGCCTACGGGGGAAACCAAAATGAGACGCCTCGGCGCAGTGACGTCAAGTGGGGGTAAACAGCCAGGCTCCGACAAGCAAACACCCCCAGTCCAGGTTTGACCGGGGTGATGAGAGGACAGGGACGGTGCGTCCCGCTTCCCGCTCGCCTCCTCCTTCTCCTCCTCCTTCTCATTCTTCTCCTATTCCTCCTCCTTATCCTCCACCAGCTCCATTACTCCTACTCCTCCACCTCCAACTACACTTCTACCTCCCTTTCTTCTTATGTTGCTGCTACTACCACTACTACTACTCTTAATAGTTATCCTTGTGTCACTATCATAATAAGAGAGAGAGAGAGAGAGAGAGAGAAAGAGAGAGAGAGAGAGAGAGAGAAAGAGAGAGAGAGAGAGAGAGAGAGAGAGAAAGAGAGAGAGCACACCAACCATTCTATCACTCCCCTCTTTCCCTCCCATCCAAAATGCTCTCCCCTTACCTCTCCCTTTCCCCTCTCTCCTCCTCCTCCTCCTCCTCCCTCTTGGCTAACCACAAACCGCCATATCCTTAGAGAGAGAGAGAGAGAGAGAGAGAGAGAGAGAGAGAGAGAGAGAGAGAGAGAGAGAGAGAGAGAGAGAGAGAGAGAGAGAGAGAGAGAGAGATTCCCCCAAGTGACGTAGTCAAGAGCTGCGCGTAGGCCGACCATTCTATCTAGACCAAGGTCACCACCACCAAGGAGACGACTTCCTCCTAGTGTGTGTGTGTGTGTGTGTGTGTGTGTGTGTGTGTGTGTGTGTGTGTGTTTTACCCAAAGATCGATCTTTATAAGTTCCAAGTTCTTTCTGAGAGGGTAACGGTTAGCGGTCACGTGTCCAGCGTGTAAGCAAGGCCAAGGTGGAGTGTCCTTATATCGCTATATAGGAATGCGAAGCCCTGATTGGTGGAATTCGTAACCCCGCAGCCAATCCCAGGCCGGGATTACTCAAGGGAAGGCGGCGGCGGGTGAGGTTGGAGTTGAGGGACGAGGGAAAGATGCTTGCAGTAACACTCTACATATGAGTCATTATTCTGTACTATGAAGGTATATTATTTTACTATGAAGGTTTTACATTTTACGTATTGCATTTGATAGTTATATTTGTGCGGCCAGCAGATTGGAACCTGATGAGGCTGGAGTTGAGGGGCGAGGGAAAGATGCTTGCAGTAACACTCTACATATGAGTCATTATTCTGTACTATGGTGTTGGTGCGGCCAACAGATTGGAACCTGATGAGGCTGGAGTTGAGGGGTGAGGGAAAGATGCTTGCAGTAACACTCTACATAAGAGTCATTATTCTGTACTATGAAGGTGTTGGTGCGGCCAGCAGATTGGAACCAATGAGGTTGGAGTTGAGGGGTGAGGAAAAGACGCTACATAAGAGTCATTATTCCGTATTTACTCAAGTGTATTGTTCCTTAACGACCACGAGGGTGAACCTCCAAGCTACGATCTCTAGGACGGCGTTTCCTACCTTAATACAGCCTCAAACGACGCGAGAGGTGTGAGTAAGGATCTGACGGAATGTCTAACCCACAGTCTCCACAGATGATGAACACAAAGTCACAGAAGCGAAGGGCTTTGTCCCAGGAACATGAAGAGGATCTTGGCCCAGTGCTCAAGAAGCGTAAGCCTACGCTTAGCACAGCTACCGAGTCCCCGGTGGCTAGGAAGAGGCCGCGGTGTGGCGGCGAGCCCGTCAAGGCCGCCGACTCCCTGGAGAGGGAGTTGTACGAGTTGTTTCAACAACAGCCGTCGTCGGCCTCTGGGACTGAATGTTCGTCTCGGATACCGAAGAGGCAGACGAAACAAGGCGTGAAAAGTCCGTTACATCTTCACAAATTTGTCAAGAAAAAACAGACAAAACCCGCCGGTAAAACTGGACACGATCGGCAGACAAAGCCACGCAAAAAAACGCGATTGTCGCCGCGTCGCAACGCTCAACCAAAGATTGGCGTGGACAAGAAAATGAAGGCAACAAGCAAGGTGTCCGTCAAGGAGCGGAGCGCCATGCTTCATCTGCGTCAACATGACGTCCGCCTCCTGCAGCAGCGCGAGGTGGAAGCCATGAGTAACCTGTACTGCCAAGACTTAGGCGCCGGCACGTACGGCTCGTGTTGTCTCGTGCGGGATCCAGACACACACGACGAACTCGTTGTTAAAAAGTTTTGTAGTAATGCGTTGGACGGATTGGTGGACGAGGCGATCAACTTGCAGGCAGCGCGTGTGCTCGGCGTGCAGCGGCTCTTCGGCGTCTGCGTCAAGACGCGACAGCTGGTCACGTATTACGCCGGCAACACCGCCAACGCGTTCTTCAAGGGGGCTGTACCGTTTGTAGACATCATTAAGGTGTTTCTGCAGGTGTCCCGCACGCTGCAACGCATGGTGGAGCGAGGCTTTGCACACAACGATATCAAGGGCAATAATATCTGTGTTGTCGTGGAGGCGAAAGCGCCCATAGCTACGGTCATTGACCTGGGCCTGGCCAAGCGACTGGGCACCGAACGCATCTACCGCAAGACCTCTAACACGGCTCGGTGCCCGTGGGTCGCGCCTGAGCTGCTGCTCTAGACCGCAGCCTGCAGCGAGGCCAGCGACGTGTACGGCCTGGCACTCCTGATCGAGAAAACTCTAGGGCTGCACCCGGGACAGCCCCTTCACCCCGGGCTGGCCGACCTGGTGGCGTGGGTGCGCAGGGCTCGAAGCCGCGACCCCCGCCAGCGGCCGGGCCTGGGAGCGCTCATTGCAGAGCTGAAAGAGGTGTTGGGGTGGGCCAACGAGACGCCGAGCCTCAGCGTCAGCGAGGTACGCGTGTTGGTCCTGTTTACCAGCACGAGCAGCGAGAGTGCGGCCTCCACGCGCCGCCACGCAAGGGGCAAACAAGGCAACAAGGCAAACAGAAAGCGTGTCTTGCCTTGAGGAGACAAAATACAACAGCAGTGAAGGGTCAACATGAACCTTTATGGCGTGGCAAGGAACGCACGCCATCCATCTTGAAGCCTTTCATCCCCACCTCTAATAACCCTTCAGTCACTTCATCGCAGCATTTCTATTATTGTACGACTACTGATATTGTTATTGTCAATATTATATATATCCGTATCTCTATAAGCATACTATTATTATTATCATTATTACTAATACGATTATTATTATAATTATTTTCTTCTTGTCTTTCAGCAGTGCTATTATTTTCATCATTACTATTTTCTATATCATTCCTATCATTATCATCATCAATACACGTTTCACTGTTATTGTTCACTATTATTGTTATTTATTATTATTATTATAATGATTAGGCCTTCAATTATCATTACTATTATTGTTATCATACTTATCATTATTTTTAATACCGCCGTCATTTATATTATTACTACCTAGTATAATCCTTACTATTATTGCTATTTTTGTCGTCTTTATCATTATTGCTCTCATCATTATGATTTTCATATATCCCTTATAATTTTATTACTAATATGGTCATTATTATCATTACTATCATTATCATAATTACTATCATTATTATCATTACTATCATTATTATCATTACTAGCATTACTATCATTACTATCATTTTCATTACTCCTTTTGGTAATTCAAGTATTACTTTTTTATTATTTGAAATTGTTAAACAGATAATGCGTCAATATATATCACAAGTTCTCTATTCCACGCGTGACAGCACAAGTAGCCAGGCAGCAGGGCCACCAAGGAGCTTCGGCTTAACCCTTCACGCCCAAATACTTCCATTCATATACAAAATCGTCCGTTGTCAGCCACAAAATTACGAAAAGTAACCCAATATACCAATTTAGCGAGTGGACAAGGATACTAAACAGGTCATATCCATAAAACATTACTTACATTCACTAAAAATCGTCTACGTAATGGTACCCAAATTACAAAGGAAACCACGTTCTGGGCCTCAAGGGGTTAATAACGACGGTAAATTTCCAGATAAACACCGAACTTCTTTTGGTGGACGAAACTATTTTTTTCTGGTGAGTTTTGATGTGTTTTGAATTAATCTGCTAACCGTTTCTGTCGCAAATCACTTTTTTTTGTGATTTGCAACAACAATGAAAAAAACCCAAATTGAACCTAACCGAACCTATACCTAACCTAGCCTTTACCTAACATAACCTATACCTAACCTAACCTAACCTAACCTAACCTAACCTAACCGTATACTATTACTACTACTATAGCGGATACTGCCATTGTTACTACTACCCCAAACGTTACCGCAGAATTAATGATGATAATAATAATAATAATAGAAATAATAACAATAATAATCATAATACCAACGATAATAATAGTAATAATAATAACACTAACACAACCACTGTTCCCACGATCACATGAGGAGGAGGAGGAGGAGGAGGAGGAGGAAGAGGAGAAGGAGGAATACATAGGAATTCATAGGAGTAACAGACACCAGGAGACCTATTGGTCCATAACTAGGGTATCTGTTGTACTACATACTACTAACTATCAACTACATGTAAGAGGAACAGTTGGAAAATGATACCATGTCCCTAAAGAGGATAGGAACATGGAAGTTTCGTAGTGAGGAATGATAGGATATCAAATATACTAACTACAACTATCACTATCACTACTCGATCCGGGGGGGACTATAATATGCATTTGCAGGGCACTATCAATACCCATTTACTTTACAGTGTGCGTCAAGTCTGTTTTTAAATGTAGTTATTGTGCTGGCTTCGACAACATTTGCTGGTAACTTGTTCCATCGATCAACAACTCTAACATTGAAATAATATTTACGGAGATCTGTGATGCAACGATGACCGTTTAGTTTTAAACCGTGATTTCTTGTTATCACTTGAGGAGAAAGTTCGAATAGGTTCTCTTGATTAATGACATCAAATCCTTTTAGGATTTTAAAGGTTTCTATCAAGTCTCCACGGATTCTACGATCCTTTAAGGAAAACATATTAAGTTTCCGCAGTCTCTCTTCATAAGATGAGTTTCGCAGAGATGGAATTTGTTTGTTTGCTCTTCTTTGCACTGACTCCAATTTAGCTTGATCTTTTACGAAACAAGGCGACCAGAATTGTACGGCATATTCTAAGTGCGGCCTAACCAAAGACGTGTATAATCGTGTCATTACTTTTGGAGTTTTATGTTCAAAGTTGCGTTTAATGAAGCCCAACATCATATTCGCCTTTTTACTGGCAGCTAGGCAATGCGGACTGGTTTTAAGATCATTCCTGATGATGACACCTAAATCCTTTTCCTGCTATACTTCATTTAACGATTTATTTTGCATTTGATAGTTATATTTGAGGTTATCGTTGCCTATATGCATTACTTTACATTTATCGGAATTGACTTTTAATAGCCATTTATCACTCCAATCTGATAATTTGTCGAGATCACGTTGTAAGAGTTCGCACTAGTATATGCTTTACCACCTAATTTGGTGTCATCTGCAAATTTCGATATTTTAGATACAAGTCCGCAGTCCAGATCATTGATATATATCAGAAAAAGAGTAGGACCCAAGACCGAGCCCTGAGGCACCCTACTGGTAACATCTAACCAATCAGATGCCTCGCCATTTATTACTACCCGTTGTTTACGATTTGAAAGCCAATCGCCAATCCATGTACATAACTGCTCTCCTAAGCCATGTACCCTTTGCTTGGTCAAAAGTCGCTTATGGGGAACTGTATCGAAGGCTTTCTGAAAATCAAGGTATATTATGTCCGAGAGAATTTTAGCGTCCCAGTTTGAATAAATGACATTGAAAAAATCGAGTAGGTTTGTTTGTTAAGCAGGATCTCTTATTACGAAATCCATGCTGGGAGTTTAATATTGAGTTATTTTCATCGAGAAAAGACACGGAGGAGGAGGAGGAGGAGGAGGAGGAGGAGGAGGAGGAGGAGGAGGAGGAGGAGGAAGGAGAGGAGGAGGAGGAGGAGGAGGAGAGGAGGAGGAGGAGGAGGAGGAGGAGGCGCTGCAACTAGCTGAACAATACCTCGTTTGCAATGCTTAATAGTAGTCATTATTCTTCATCATATAATTTGCTTGAAGGCCGAGTTCGATTTTTCCACCACTTTAACAGCTGTGTCTGTGCTATACACATTAATATTTCTGTTTAACTGGTTTTCCTTGCTGTCAGAGTCTCGGTTTTCCTGTTCAGCCACGTCTGTCTATATTATTCTTATCATGGACCCCCTTCAATTATTATAATTTATTTAATCGATTAATACTGTCTAGCCTTGTTTATTTTTTATTTTTTTTTGTCCACCAGTCAGTCAGGTTGTGTATGCTTAATGCTTTACCCTCAAAAAATTATCTTAGTCCCCCCAGCAATCTGTTAACCCAATCAAATATCCACATAAAATTCTTCTTTCTTTACTTTTGAATTTCATCCTCATCCGCATGACGCCTTTATTAATCAAGTCACTTCACCACACACAAAAAAACCCATTATCTTTAGGTATCTTCAAATTTTGTCTCTTATAACCCCTCCATGTATACCCATTCATCCAATCATCTCTCTCTTTCTAAAGTCATGTCTTCTTTATCCCTCCATCCATCCATCCATTAACCCAGTCATGTTTTTTTCTCTCTTTGAAAACTCATAAACCTTCTCAAAAACATCTAATTTTCACCACACGTACCGATATAAAAATGTCAATGTTCATACACCCCAATTTATCTTTAGTGTATCATCAATCCACCCTCACGCCGATGATGGGGCGAGTGGGTATCATTATCTATACTATTTCATCCCTTCGTCGACTCATTTATCGCCCTCATCTTTTAGACGAAGACGTGACGTGACGAGGAGGCTGAGAGGTAAAGGAAGGGCGGGACAGAGGACATAGGGGCGGGGCGAGGTAGTGGAGGCGTGGTTAGGGGACGGACAGAAGGAGGGAAGATGGGGAAGGAAGGAAGGTGGGGAAGGAGAGAAGGTGGGGAAGGAGGAAAGATGGGGAAGGAGGGAAGGTGGGGAAGGAGGAAAGATGGGGAAAGAGGGAAGGTGGGGAAGGAGGGAATGTGTGGTAGGAGGGAAGGAGTAAGGAGGGAAGGTGGGGAAGGAGGGGAAAGAGGGAAGGTGGGGTAGGAGGGGAAGGAGGGAAGGTGGGGTAGGAGGGAAGAAAGGCAGGGTTGGTAGAAGAGCGAGGAGGGCGGGGCTGCACACCTGTCGACGGTCACAAAGGTCAAACCAAAATGATCGTGTGTAATAATCTGACAGGCCATTCCGAGCCGCACTAAGTAATTATTAAATCCTGCGTTCTTCTCCACACTAGCCAACTGTCGCACAGCCTTCCACACTGCCGCCACCACCACCACGACCGGATTGTTGTTCTTTTCTTTTGTTATTGGTGTTGTTTGCTGTCATTTTGGGGTAATATTTTCTTACTCTAGTGCGTCATTTTCGAAGGAGTCTGTGTTTGTTGTTCATATTTGTGTGGGGTTTATTTTTATTCGTTCTATAATCTGTTCGTCATGGTGGAATCGTTATTTGTGAGTTTATTTCTTCATTTTTTTCTTTTTTTTTAGTTATGACATGTGTTTTAGGATGTGGTCGTTTGATTGTTATTAATATTGTCGGCGTGAGTTGACTGTTATTGTTGCACACTACTACTACTACTACTACTACTACTGCTGCTACTACTACTACTACTACTACTACTACTACTGCTACTACTACTACTACTACTACTACTGCTACTACTACTACTACTACTACTGCTACTGCTACTGCTACTGCTACTTTTACTACTACTACTACTGCTACTACTGCTACTGCTACTGCTACTGCTACTACTACTACTACTACTACTACTGCTACTGCTACTGCTACTACTACTACTACTACTACTACTACTACTGCTACTACTACTACTACTACTACTACTACTACTACTGCTACTACTACTACTACTACTACTACTGCTACTGCTACTACTACTACTACTACTGCTACTACTACTACTACTACTACTACTACTACTACTACTACTACTGCTACTACTACTACTACTACTACTACTACTACTACTACTACTACTACTACTACTACTACTACTATACTACTACTACAACTACTACTACTACCACTACTACTACTACTACTACTACTACTGCTACTACTACTACTACTACTACTACTACTGCTACTACTACTACTACTACTACTACTACTACTTCTACTACTACTACTACTACTACTACTACTGCTACTGCTACTACTACTACTACTACTACTACTACTACTACTACTACTTCTACTACTACTACTACTACTACTACTACTACTACTACTGCTGCTACTACTACTACTACTACTACTTCTACTACTACTACTACTACTACTACTACTACTGCTGCTACTACTACTACTACTACTACTTCTACTATCACATAAACCGTTTTATAATGTCATCATCATCAACAGCATCATAAATCATCGAGATCAGCAGGACAAATATAGAACAACGAACAGTAGCAGAAGCAGGAGGATTACAAAGGATTACAAAGGAAACACAAGGAGGAGGAGGAGGAGGAGGAGGAGGAGGAGGAGGAGGAGGAGGAGGAGGAGGAGGAGGAGGAGGAGGAGGAGGAGGAGGAGGAGGAGGGAAGAGAAGGGGGGAGGATGACAAAGGTGTAAGTAGAGGAGAGGGAAGAAAGGGAAGGGGGGAAGGAAAGAAGGGGGAGGAGGAGGGAGGACAACAGGTGTGGCGTAATGAGTGAGGGTCTTGGAGATCTTGCGGTGAGGTGCTCCGTGACCTCTCTGGTTATTCCCCCTTCAGGATGGGTCCCCGGGGCGTGGTGGTGGTGGTGATGGGGGGGTGATGGTGGGGGGGTTGCCGGTGGGGGGGGTTAGTGATAGCTGCAGGACTCGTGTTAAGAGAAAAGAAAAGAAAAATCATGCGAGTCTTTTTACATTTTTTTCTTTTTACCACTATACTGCCTGAGGAAGGAAGATACAAGCCTACAGGCGCTATAGGCTCCAACGTAAAAGAAAAAAGTAATAATAATGATACTACTGGTGATACTACTATGATTACTTCTGCTTCTGCCACCACTACTACAACTGCTACTACTACTACTACTACTACTACTACTACTACGTACTACTACTACTACTATTACTACTACTACAGTTTTCTTTGGTCTAAAACTACGGTTTTAGTGATAGTTGCAGGACTCGTGTTAACAGAAGAGAAAAGAGAAATCATGCGTGTCTTTTTATCATTTTTTTACCACTTTACTGCCTGATGAAGGAAGATAAGAGCGTACAGGCGTTATAGGCTCTAACGTAAAAAAAAAAATAATAATACTGTTGATAATACAATGCTTCTCCTGCGACTACTACTACTACAACTACCAACTACGACTAACTACTACTACTACTACTACTACTACTAGTACTACTACTACTACTACTACTACTACTACTAGTACTACTACTACTACTACTACTACAGGTTTTTTTTTTTATTCTTATTCTGATAGTGTCTCTAAAAATGTATAATAGCAGCAGGAATAATAATAGTAATAATAACAATAATGTGTAGACGTTGTGACAAGTGTAGGTGAAAGGAACATGGCCAGAGGAAGGATCACTTTATTCCTGACCAGTTTCCTCCCATTGGCTTCTTTAGAGGAATGAAGAAACCCATGTGGGGAAACTATAGTAAGGATTAAAGTGTTCATTCCTCAGCCCGTGTTTCCTTCACCATCAATGATAATAGGGATAATAATGATGATAATAATAATGATGATAATGATAATAGTAATACTAATAATAAAATAGTGGTAGATATAGTAATGATGATAATAATACTGATAATAATAATAACAATAATAATAATAATAACAATGATATGAAGAAATAGAAGGGAAAAAAAATAAAAGATCACTGATATACATATACACAGACACGCAGGCAGACAGACATACATACAGACAGATTTACAGATATACCTAGACATACAAACATATAGATAGACAGACAGGCAGACACATACACACAGACAGACAGGCAGACAGACACAGACATACATACAGACAGAGACCCAAAGAATGCAGTTCAGAGGTCTGGGCGGAGATAAAAGGATCTTTGCCATATAAGGTGAAAACATGAGCTACCACCTTCTTCTTATCCGTCCTTCTGTTCCTTTACTTTGCCTTTCTTCCTTCCTTTATTCTTCTTATCCATCCTACTCTTCCTTTACTTTGCTTTTCTTCCTTCCTTTATTCTTCCTATCAATCCTACTCTTCCTTTACTTTGCTTTTCTTCCTTCCTTTATTCTTCCTATCAATCCTACTCTTCCTTTACTTTGCTTTTCTTCCTTCCTTTATTCTTCCTATCAATCCTACTCTTCCTTTACTTTGCTTTTCTTCCTTCCTTTATTCTTCCTATCAATCCTACTCTTCCTTTACTTTGCTTTTCTTCCTTCCTTTATTCTTCCTATCAATCCTACTCTTCCTTTACTTTGCTTTTCTTCCTTCCTTTATTCTTCCTATCAATCCTACTCTTCCTTTACTTTGCTTTTCTTCCTTCCTTTATTCTTCCTATCAATCCTACTCTTCCTTTACTTTGCTTTTCTTCCTTCCTTTATTCTTCCTATCAATCCTACTCTTCCTTTACTTTGCTTTTCTTCCTTCCTTTATTCTTCCTATCAATCCTACTCTTCCTTTACTTTGCTTTTCTTCCTTCCTTTATTCTTCCTATCAATCCTACTCTACCTTTACTTTGCGTTTCTTCGTTCCTTTATTCTTCCTATCCATCCTACTCTTCCTTTACTTTGCGTTTCTTCCTTCCTTCCTTCTTCTTTCCCATGGCCAATACATCTCCACAAAGCAGCTTCATCCCATTTCATCCCTTTTCTCCCTTCATTCCTCCTCATAACCAATAATCACGTCCAAAGCTAATCAATTTCTCTACTCCTTCCTTATCTATTTATATTCCCTTCCTTATCTTTCTTACTGACATCTTTCTCTCCCTTATTGACTACCTTTATCTTCAACACGTCTCATTTTCCCCCCTGTAAATACCTGTCCCTGTCTCCCTCCCTGCCCTCCGTCCCTGTCTCCCTCCCTGCCTCCCTTCCTGCCTGTCTGCCACCGTCCCTACATCCCTGCTTCCCTGCTACCGTCCTTGCCTCCCTGCCACCGTCCCTGCCTCCGTCCCTGCCTCCCTGCCACCATCCCTGCCTCCCTGCCACCCTCCCTGCCTACGTCCCTGCCTCCATGCCACTGTCCCTGCCTCCCTGTCACCGTCCCTGCCTCCCTGTCACCGTCCCTGCCTCCCTGTCACCGTCCCTGCCTCCCTGCCTCCCTGCCTGCCTCCCTGCCTGCCTCCCTGCCACCGTCCCTCCCTCCCTACCACCGTCCCTGCCTCCCTGCCTCCCTGCCTGCCTCCCTGCCTGCCTCCCTGCCACCGTCCCTCCCTCCCTACCACCGTCCCTGCCTCCCTACCACCGTCCCTGCCTCCCTACAACCGTCCCTGCCTCCCTGCCCTCCCTTCTTGCCTCCCTCAAGACTGACAGCAACAGAACACGACACTCACACACGCACGCGGCACTCTTCTAACACCTGCTGGCGCTTCCAACAGGTGGTGATGGACTTCATTAGGCGATGTGTAATGTGAGCCGTCCTTCTTTGTCTGTCTGTCTGTCTTGGTATGTCTGTGTGTGTCTCTCTCTCTCTTTTCTCTCTCTCTCTCTCTCTCTCTCTCTCTTCTCTCTCTCTCTCTCTCTCTCTCTCTCTCTCTCTCTCTCTCTCTCTCTCTCTCTCTCTCTCTCTCTCTCTCTCTCTCTCTCTCTCTCTCTCTCTCTCTCTCTCTCTCTCTCTCTCTCTCCCTCTCTAAAGAAGAACACAGGAACGCAGATACACAACTGTTGGAAAAGATGAAGAAAGAGAAAGATGAGAAACAGAAAGAGGAGAAGGAGGCGCAGTAGAGGTAGAAGATGCGAGAAGGGGAAAAAAATATTGAGATGATAAATTATATCTGCAAGCGTTTTGAAGTC
>JACEEZ010021677.1:37500-47500 GCA_016584305.1 Chionoecetes opilio
ATATTATATATATATATATATATATATATATATATATATATATATATATTATATATATATATATCACACACACACATACACACAGAAAGAGATAGAGAGAGAGAGAGAGAGAGAGAGAGAGAGAGAGAGAGAGAGAGAGAGAGAGAGAAGAGAGGAGAGAGAGAGAGAGAGAGAAAAAGAGAGAGAGAGGAGAGAGAGAGAGAGAGAGAGAAGAGAGAGAGAGAGACGAGAGACGAGAGACAAGAGAGACACGAGAAAGAGACGAGAGAAAGAGACGAGAGAAAGAGACGGGAGAGAGAGAGAGAGAGAGAGAGAGAGAGAGAGAGAGAGAGAGAGAGAGAGAGAGAAGAGAGGAGAGAAGAGAGAGAGGAGAGAGAGAGAGAGAGGAGAGAGAGAGAGAGAGAGAGAGAGAGAGAGGAGAAGAGAGGGAGAGAGAGAGAGAGAGATGAGAAGAGAGAGATGAGAGAGAGAGTGAGAGAGAGAGAGAGAAGAGAGAGAGAAGAGAAGATAAGATTTTCATCCTATCTAGACACTTTGCAAGTACCAACTACAAGGTTATTGACTATACAAAGCGCCGCCACGTCAGCATGAACTAGGCGGACTCGAACCGCTGACCGAATGCACAGGGACGCTGCACATTGGGAACTCACGGTGAGAGAGAGAGAGAGAGAGAGAGAGAGGAGAGGAGAGAAGAGAGAGAGAGAGAGAGAGAGAGGAGAGAGAGAAGAGAGGAGAGAGAGAGAGAGAGAGAGAGAGAGAGAGAGAGAGAGAGAGAGAGAGAGAGAGAGAGAAGGGTTTAGGGGAGGGGGGAAGACGAGGGTAAGAGAGGGCGTGGCAACTCGAGCAGTGCTTTTAAATTTTAATTACAACACAGCCCTGGTGGTCTTGGGTGTACAGGAAGGAGGGGTCAGATGTGGGGGGAGGTAAGATGTGGGGGGGCAGGTGTGGGGGGGCAGGTGTGTGGAGGGGCAGATGGGGGAGGTAAGGGTGGAGTGTGTGGCCTAATTAACGTTACCTCTATGAAAGACTGTGGGAACAAGACAAAAGAATAGGGTACTGTTGTCACTATTCTTTATTGTTATTATCATTAATTGTCTTCATCATTGTTATAATTTTTATTGTTCATTCAATTGTTGCAAGAGTATGTTTGTTCTCAGTACAAAACTAGATAAATAAAGAACCGCAAAACGTAAATGAAAATGACATTAGCAGTTAGCAGTAATTAGCAAGCAGTTCATTCGTTAAAAAAAAAAAATGTAAAAAAAAAATGATAATATCAAAAGGATATTCGTCAGAAAAATATGCAAAATAATAAGATGAAAAAAATATTAGCAAAAGTACAGGCGTAGAAAAAAATGAAAACTTAAGATGGTGGAAAATATTGAGACACGATTTAATCTTTTCTTATATACATGTGTACGAAGTTATTTCTAAATGATTTTGACAAAAAAGCTAGTAAATAAAATATAAATAAGTATATGGTTATAACAGCCCGAGGAATAAACATTGGCTATTCGCGTATAGGATGTTGTTAAGTTAGTAAGTTATTCGTTTTGTTAAGGGTAGGAGTAAAAGGTTAAAAGGTAATGAAAGGTAATGAAATGTAAAGTAAGGTAAGGGTAAATAGGGTGTATTGGGGCCGGTATAAGCCAGACACAGGTGGCAGCAGCCTTGAGCCCAGCAGTGACATTCAGGTAGAGTGCGAGGGCGCCACTGGGGGGGTGGGGGGGGGAATTGAGACCATAAATGAAGGTCTTATACCAAAAAAAGTTACTGGAGTGCTGCAAGGGCTGGATTCGTTCCACATGACGCGAGAGAGAGAGAGAGAGAGAGAGAGAGAGAGAGAAGAGAGAGAAGAGAGAGAAGAGAGAGAGGAGAGAGAGAGAGAGAGAGAGAGAGGAGAGAGAGAGAGAGAGAGAAGACGAGAGAGAGAGAGAGAGAGAGGAGAGAGAGGAGAGGAGAGAGAGAGAGAGAGGGGGGGGGGGGGGCAAAGAGGACATTTTGACACAAGACACACAGAACAATAACCTAATTGACCACATACACCTGTTATGCCCCCCCACCTTCCCCCTTTCCCCTTCCTCTTCCCCTTACCCCCTTCCCGTCCCCCCCAAGCTCCCCACTGAGTCTGCGTGAGAGATAATTAAAACATAATAAGGGGGCATACCTGGTCCTTTTAATTGCACGGTTGGGTTCACCTAATTACCGCATTGAATAAGATGATCTTCATTACAGTTCATGAGAAAAAACACACAGCTTATTATCAATTAAAGTCTTTGTTTGTTGTATACCCTTCCTCTCCCGGACACAGTACATCTTTTTTTCCTCTCTCTCTCTCTCTCTTCTCTCTCCCCTATCCCCTCCCCCTCTCTCTCTCTCTCTCTCTCTCTCTCTCTCTCTCTCTCTCTCTCTCTCCTCTCTCTCTCTCTCTCCTCTCTCTCTTTCTCTCTTCTCTTCTCTCCTTCTCTCTCTCTCTCTCTCTCTTCTCTCTCTCTCTCTCTCTCCTCTCTCTCTCTCCTTCTCCTCTCTCTCTCTCTCTCTCTCTCTCTCTCAAGCCAGACAGACACACAACCAGACTAGACGGCATATTATAATACAAAAAAAAAGTACAAGGGCCTTCCTTCAAAACTTAGAAAAAAGGGAGCAATGGAGTTTTATTTGTCTGAAGAAGAAGAAAGAAGAAGAAGAAGAAGAAGAAGAAGAAGAAGAAGAAGAAGAAGAAGAAGAAGACGAAGACGAAGACGAAGACGAAGAAGAAGAAGAAGAAGAAGAAGAAAGAAGAAAAAAGAAGAAGAGAAGAAGAAGAAGAAGAAGAAGAAGAAGAAGAAGAAGAAGAAAAAGTAGAACAACAAGAAGAAGAAAAAGAGCAACAAAAAGAAGAAAAAGAAGAAGAAAAAGAAAAAGAAAAAGAACAAGAAGAACAAGAAGTACAAGAAGAACAAGAAGAAGAAAAAAAAAGAACGATGACAATTAAGTATAATGAAATAGAAATAAAAAATAATAAGAACCGAAAGACAACACACAAAGCTATGTAAAAAAGAAAAGAAATGCCTATAAAATAGGTGGGTAGGGGCGGTAGCAGCGATGATGTCATACTTACATTTTACAACACAACCTTCTGCCGCCGCCACCACCACACCTTGTCGCCCTCGTGCCGCCCCCCCACTATGTCCTCCACTCCCTCCCTCGCTCCCTCTACCTCCTTCCTCTCATCTATGAACAGTCTACCCGTTGTGAGCCTTCGCGAAAACCGGCCAGACCACTCGGCACTCGACCTCTATCCGGATCCCATCTTAAACACGTGCCCAGTGATTTGCATAATGTTGCACAAGGGACTAAGAGAGAGAGAGAGAGAGAGAGAGAGAGAGAGAGAGAGAGAGAGAGAGAGAGAGAGAGAGAGAGAGAGAGAGAGAGAGAGAGAGAGAGAAGCGAAAGAGAGACAAAAAGAGAGTATATACATAGAAGGAAAGCAAAAATACTAACATAAAACCGAAAAAAGGATGACCAGTATGAAAAAAGCGAAGTTAAGACAAACATGTATATAAAAACAGACACACACCGTCAGGAAAGAAAGCAAGCGAGTTCTCAGGCTTAACACTAAACAGACAGGTAGATTTAGAAACAAAGACATGAATGTACGTATATACACGTCCATTCAACAGACAGGTAGATTCAGAAACAAAGACAGACATGTATATACACGTCCATTCAACAGACAGGTAGATTCAGAAACAAAGACAGACATGTATATACACGTCCATTCAACAGACAGGTAGATTCAGAAACAAAGACAGACATGTATATACACGTCCATTCAACAGACAGGTAAATTCAGAAACAAAGACAGACATGTATATACACGTCCATTAAACAGACAGGTAGATTTAGAAACAAAGACAGACATGTATATACACGTCCATTAAACAGACAGGTAGATTTAGAAACAAAGACAGACATGTATATACACGTCCATTAAACAGACAGGTAGATTTATAAACAAAGACAGACATGTATATACACGTCCATTAAACAGACAGGTAGATTTAGAAACAAAGACAGACATGTATATACACGTCCATTAAACAGACAGGTAGATTTAGAAACAAAGACAGACATGTATATACACGTCCATTAAACAGATAGGTAGATTTAGAAGAAAAAAACTGACATGTATATACACGTCCAGACAAGTAAATAGAAAAGACACATACAAAAATAATAAAAAAAACATAAAACATGGGATACGAAGAGAGAAAAAATAAAAATAGTCATGGAAATTCCGGCACTCCTAAAGATAACCTGGAGCGATACTGTCTTCGGGAAATACCATTCCCTCTTGCCACCAACGCCTTATATTTCCTGCTATTCTCTCTACGTACACACACACACGCACACACGCACACACACACACACACACACACACACACACACACACACACACACACACACACACACATACATACACACACACAGAAGAAACTAACCTACTCATATTTCTTCAGCACAAATAGTTATTTCGCTTACAATTACGTATCTGAAACGACAACAACAGGATTAATTAACAACACGAGACTAATAAGAAAAGTACCAGGAAAAATATCATTTTTAATAACAAAAGTAGCAACATAGAAACACAAGTAGTAGCAAGAGAAACAATATATAGAGGGGTATAGCGTCAAAGAAATAATAATAATAACAAGAATAGCAACATAGAAACACCAGTAGTATATACAAAGGAATACAAAGGAAGAACAGACAGCAACAGCCCTACTGGGCCAAACGAGGCTGTCTGTGTGACTTCTTTCTACCACTATAGTTTCTACGAGCTAGATGTAAAAGAATAGTAAAGTTGAAGGCTCCTCCCCACCCATCTCTCCCTCCGGCCGAGGCCAGCAGGAAAAAAAAAAGTGAGAAAAATCACCATGCAGTATAGAAAAAACTGCCATGGAATTTTATAGGAAAGATTGAAGGAGAGACATACTCTAAACTAAAGCTAACGCTACAAAAAAAAAAAAAAATTACGTAGGGCCGAAGTAATCGAGTTGGGCAGTTGATGCTAAGTATTTATCTAGTTTGTTCTTAAACGCTTCAACCGTGTTACTATTAACTACTTGTGCTGGAAGAGAGTTCCATATATTGACAACTCTATTAAAGAAAAAGTGCTTCGCTTCATGTGACCGAAATCGCTTACCAATGATCTTGTATCCATTACTACGAGTAGTGCTTGTCCAATCAATATTCAAATAGTCGTTTATGTTAACATTATCGAAGCCATGGAACATTTTAAACAATTATATTAAGTCTCCTCGCAATAAAAGAGTATAGCAAGAGAAACGGTATAGAGGAGTACAGTGACAAGGAAGAGGAGTATAGCGACAAGGAAGAGGAGTATAGCGTCAAGGAAGAGGAGTATAGCGTCAAGGAAGAGGAGTACAGTGACAAGGAAGAGGAGTATAGCGTCAAGGAAGAGGAGTATAGCGACAAGGAAGAGGAGTATAGCGTCAAGGAAGAGGAGTATAGCGTCAAGGAAGAGGAGTATAGCGACAAGGAAGAGGAGTATAGCGTCAAGGAAGAGGAGTATAGCGACAAGGAGGAGGAGTATAGCGTCAAGGAAGAGGAGTACAGTGACAAGGAAGAGGAGTATAGCGTCAAGGAAGAGGAGTATAGCGACAAGGAAGAGGAGTATAGCGCCCAAGGGAAAGAGGGATGGGCGTCAAGGAAAGGAGTATAGGAAAAGGGAAGGGAGTTAAGCGCAAGGAAGGGGATTTATAGCGAAAAGGGAAAGGAGGAGTAAGGCAAGGAAAAAGGAGAAAGGGAAAAAAAGGGGAAGGGAGGGGGTATAGCGTAAAGGGAAGAGGATTTTATAGCGAAAAGGAAAGAGGATTTATAGGTCGGGAAAGAGGGGGGTAAAAGCGTAAAGGGAAAGAGGAGTTAGCGTAAAGGAAAAGAGGATATAGCGAAAAGGAAGAGGAGTTATAGCGTAAAGGAAGAGGAGTAAGTCCAAGGAAGAGGATATAGCGTAAAGGGAAAGAGGATTTTATAGCCAAGGAAAAAAATACTTAAAAAATTCTATACCGGAAAAAAAGAGGAGTAAGCTTTAAAATTTAATGATTAACCCCCCAAACCCAATTTATGGTCGGTGGGTTTTAGATGCTTGGAAAGGGAAAAAGGAAAGGGATTATTAAGGGAAAACTTCGGAAATTAAAATCCATAACCCCCCCTTTAAAGTGGTCCCCTTTTTTTTCCCCTCCCCTTTTCCCCTAGGTAACCCCCCTTTTTTTTTTCGGAAACCATTAGAAGTTTTTGGGTTTAAAGGAGCGGGAAAACCCGAGAAAAAAAAATTATAAAAATTGGGAAAACCTTAAAGGGCCCTAAATTTCCATGGCCCCTTTTTCCCCCTTTCACCCCCCTTTCCCCCCGGGCCCCGCCCCCTTTTTTTCCTCTTTTTCCTTTAAATTTCCCCCCCCAAGTTTTTTCCCTTTCCCCAAAAGTTTTTTAAAATTGGGGGGAGATTAAAATTTTTGGCCTCTCTTTCCTCTCTTTCTCTCTTTCACCCCTCCTTCTTCTTTCCTCCCCCCCCCCTTCTCCTTATTCTCTTCTCCTTCTAAAACCTTTTTTTTCCTTCCCTCCTAAAATTAAAAAATTTTTTTTACCGCTTTCTCTCTCCCCTCTCTCTTCTCTTCCTCTCTCCCCCTTTTCCACCCCCTCTCTCTTCCTCCCCCCATCCTCTCCCTCTCCTCTCCCCTCCCCTTTCCTCCCGCCCCTTCTTCCCCGTCCCCTCTCTCTCCTCTCTCTCTTTTGTTCCCCAAATACTTCCCCAACCCTTGATAGAATTACTTATGTTTTTATGCGCGATCAAGCGAGCTGGAAAGCGGAGGAAAAGGAGGAGCAGGAAGAGGAGGAGGAAGGAAGATGGCAGAAGAATAGAGGATATCAAGTAAATTAATTTTTATAGCAATTTATTCATCACGGAAAGACGGTTGATTTCACGAGGAGGGGAAAAGGGTTCAGAGACTTGGGGTTTAAAGAAAATTTAATACGGGTTTACAACCCTTGGGACCATTCAAACACCGAAAAACGCATTTTTGGGTCTTTTTGTTCTCCCTCCCCCTCTTGTCACGCCTTGTAGCACATGTCCAGACCCCCCTAGAAAATGTTGTAACACCACCTAGTACGCCCTCCTCCCTCAATAAGTAGCAGCTTTTCTTTCTTTGTTCACATACAATGATAAAAGTCTGGCCTAAGTACCTGCAAATAATCATCTCTAGGTTTTTCTTTGAATAAATTGAAAATATTATGTAACACATGGCTGCACCCCCTCCTCCTCACTGTCACACTCATAACACTTCACCATACCCCCCCCTCCCCCCCTTAGGCGTTACATAATTTCTGAACGGCCCCTTATGTAAAAAGAAAAATTTAATCATTTTAAATATTCCTCTTTTTTTCATTTTTTTTTAATTTTTTTTACCCCCCTTAAAATCGTCAAATGTTTCTTCCTACTATTACTTCAACTATTATCATCTCTACTACTACTGCTATTACTACTACTCCTACTACTGCTTTTAAACTACTACCCTACTCCCTGCTAAAACTCTACTCCTACTATCATTTTCTTTTGGGTTTCCCTTTCCTATTTCCGATAAAGGTGGTAATGTAGTAGAAGTAGTAAGTTGTAGTGTAGTGGAAGGGGTATTGGTATCAAAACTGGGAAAATGACGTCCACATAAAGATGGGAACGTGCCCAAGCTCGCACAGGCAAAAAATCAATTTTTTAAAATCCCCTCCCCTTAAAAAATTATTTCTATTAAAAACCTGACCAAACCCCCCAACCCCCCCTTTCCCCATCCCCTTTTTTGATTTTCTTTATTTTTCCCAAAGAAAAAAAAAATTGCAAAATTGTTCTTGAAAAAAGTTCTAAAAAAAATTTAAAAAAAAAAAAGGGTGTAGTGATGGCTGGTGGTGGGGTGGGGGTTTTGTTGTAGTGGGGTTTTTGGTTGGGTGTAAATTGGTGAGGGTGATGGGGGGTGGTGGGGGTGGGGGGGGTAAATGGTTGGTGGGGGTGGTGGTGGGGGTTTTTTGGTGGTGGGGGGTGATGGGGGTTTGAAAGGGGTGGTGATGGGGGGGTGGGTGGTGGGGGGTGGGGTGGTGTTGATGGTGGTGGGGGATGGTGATGGTGGTGTGGGTATGGTGGTGGTGGTGGTGGTGATGGTGGTGTGGGGGGTTTTTGGTTTAGGGGTGGTGTTGGTGGTGGTAGTGGTGATGGTGGTGGGTGGTGGGGTGGTGGTTGGTGGTGATGGTGGGGGTGGTGGTGGGGTGGTGGTGGGGGTGGTGGTGGTGTGGGGGTTTTAATGGTTGTGGTGGTGGTGGTGGGGGGTGGTGGGTGGGGGGTGGGGTGGGGGGGGTGGTGGGGGTGGTGTGGTGGTTGGGGGGGTGGGGGTGGTGGTGTGGTGGGGGTGGTGGTGGTGGGGGTTTGGGGGTGGTGGTGGGGGTAGGGGTTTGGGGATGGGGTGGGTGGTGGTGGGGGGATGGGGGTGTGGGGGTGGGGGTTGGGGGTGGTTTGTGGGGGGGGTGGTGTGGTTTGGTGGTTTAGTGGTGGGGGGTGGGGGGTGGGGGTGGTGGGGGGTGTGGTGGGGGTGATGGGGGTGTGGTGGTGGAGTTTTTTTTTTTTTTTTTTTTTTTTTTTTTTTTTTTTTTTTAAAATCACGGGGGAACGGGCCCAAAGGGCCACAACAAAAAGGGGGTAACCCAAAGCCCGCTTATTTGGGCCAGTCCCTATAAAGAAGACAGAAAGGAAATTTAAAATAAAAAAAAAAAGGGGTGGGCCCAATTTAGTTCGGGGGGTTTGTCTTTTACCTTCTTTTAAAAAAAAATTTTTAAGTGAGGAAAGGGGAAAAAAATAGAAACAGGAAGAGAGTTCCAGATTTTTCCCCATTTAAAAGGGGGAAAGATTTAAAGATACTGATTAACTTTTTCTTTAGGAAAAAAGGGACAGAATAGGGAGGGAAAATGAGTAAAAAGGGTTTTGTGCAGCGAGGCCGCGGGAGGGGGGGGGAGGCATGAAAGTTAGCAATTCGGGAAAGAGTTTTTGAGAAAAAAATAACGGTAGAAGAGAGCAGAGAAGAAACCCTTTGGGCGGGGGGTGTTTTAAAGTTTGGGAAGACATCAGTCAGAGGGAGGATTTGAGGAACGAAAAGCTTTTAAATAAACCCTGTTTGGAGACCCGTATAAAGGGGAAATCCTCCTCAAAACATGGGGAGACATATCCTTTACAGGGGCGGATACCCCCCTTGTAGAGAGAAAGCAATTGGGAGGGAGAAAAAAAAAAGGACGCAGACGCCACAGCAAACCCAACTTCTTAGAAGCTGTTTTAGCAAGAGGGTGAATGTGAGATTTCCAGTTCAGATTTTTTTTTTGTTTTTAAAGGGTGTCCCAGAATGTTTATTTTTGAAGAAGGAGACAGTTGAGTGTCATTGAAAAAATGGGGAGAGTTTCTGAAAAGGGGTTTTTTTCGAGTAGATAGGTGAAGAAAAAATTTGGGTTTTTTTAGGCATTGAACCCAAAAAAGGGTTTTCTTTGCCCCAATCCGAAATTATAGAAAGATCAAAGTTAGGGGTCGGTGGCATCTCTCCCTGAATCATTTAGCTCCGTTGAGTTGGACCCTCTAATAAAACGACGTTGAAAAATTTCGGGGAGAATCAAACAGCGTGGAGTGGAAAAGGGGTTTTTTGTTAAGTTTGAAGTCATTAATGAATAAAAGAAAGAGAGGGGTGATAGAAAGAACCCTGAGGGAAAACCCCTAAATTTAAAGATTTAGGAGGGAAAAAAATGTCCGTTTTACAGAACTGCAATAGAAAAGGTTTTTGAAAAGGGGAAAATTAAAAAAGAAGGACGGAGAGGATAGAAACCGAATGAAAGGTTTTTTGGGGGAAATTAAGATTTTTGCCAGAATCTATCAAAAACTTTTGGATGTAAGGGCAACAGCAAAAGTTTCAACCCA
>JACEEZ010021677.1:65000-80000 GCA_016584305.1 Chionoecetes opilio
ATGGCACAAACTGAAATGCCTGTATAATCTCCCTAACAGAAACACACCTAACAGAAGAAATCAGAGAAGCTGAAATAAAAATACCAAACTTTGTACCATATAGAACGGACAGACCAAAAGAAAAGAAAAAAGGCGGTGTCATCACCTACGTGGATGACCACTTTGCAGCTAGGACACAAGTTCTCCACTCAGAATCAAACTTGTACACAGAATCCCTGGTACTATACATTAAAGACCTTGATTGGGTATATATAAATATATACAGGCCACCAGCGTGCCCAACAAATAAATTTAATGACCAACTAACAAAGATTAGAGAAGTAATTAACTCACTACCCCCACCCATGCCTACCATTATGCTCACTGGTGATCTAAACTTCCCGCTCATAGACTGGGAGTTGGAGAGTGTATATGGAGGGGAAGGGGACATGCGGACTCAGGCAGAAGCTGTCTTGAACTTTGCGGAGGATTTCTGTTTACAACAAGTCATCAACACTCCCACAAGAGGTGACAACATACTGGACATTGTGATGACAAACAATGATGACCTACTACATATATTACTGTAAACAAAACTAATCTCTCAGATCATAACATCATAACCCTGACGACCAGCGTATCTACAAATATGCAACCTAGAATTCCCAGTGCAGCACAACAAGCACCAAATTTCAGCCGAATGAATTTTCACAGCGAGTCAGTCTGCTGGGAAAGTTTAAGGAGAGACCTTGGTGAAGTAAAATGGGACTCACTCATGAAAGACTGCGACCCTGAGGTCAAATACGACATACTGACGACGAAATGCTTGGAAATATCAGAGAAATATGTACCGTTGAGGAGATCGTCTAATAAGACCCCTCCTTATAAGGGTAACATACCAAGGGACCGAAAAGTTCTGATGCGAAAGAGAACAAAACTAAAAAAAAAAACTCAAGAACACCAACAACAGTGAAATACTAACACAAACTGAAAACAAAATTACCATTATAGAAGAAAAACTTAAAAGATCAGTTACATTAGAAGATGACCGGAAAGAAATACAAGCTGTGGCATGTATTAAAACCAATCCCAAATACTTTTACAAGTATGCCGCAAACAAGTCAGTAATGAGAGCGAGTGTTGGCCCACTGACTGACTCAGACGGCAGAACCATAAATGAACCCAAGGAGATTGTTGAAGAACTACTGTTCCAGTACAAAAGTGTCTTCAGCAACCCCGTGAAAGACAAATAATCAACTCACCTATGGACTTTTTTCGCCAAGGTACTGACTGCACATCAAACTGACGAACATAACTTTAAGCAGAGACATCATAGAAGGAGCAATTAAAGAGTTGACTACTAACTCGGCAGCGGGACCCGACCACTTCCCTGCTGTGCTCCTTAAACGTTTTTGCTAAAGAGCTGAGCGTTCCTTTGCTCTCTCTTTATAGAACTTCATTAGAATCCGGAATAATACCAAAGCAATTAAAAAGTGCCAACATCACACCAATCCACAAGGGAGGGTCGAAGACAGAAGCAAAAAAATTATCGGCCAGTTTGCCTTAACCTCCCACATTATTAAAGTCTTGGAGAGAATAATAGTTAAGAACATGGCTCAATATCTCGAACAAAATACAAAATGAACCAAGACCAACATGGCTTTTCGCGTTGGGCGTTCATGCCTCTCCCAACTGCTCGCCCACTATGAAACAATTTTAGAAAAGCTGGAATATAACAAAAATGTTGATGTGGTCTATCTTGATTTTGCGAAAGCCTTTGACAAGGTAGATCACGGCATTTTACTACACAAGATACGACAAATGGGCATTACTGGAAAGCTCGGGATGTGGCTGCACTCGTTCCTTACTGACAGGGAGCAGTGTGTAGCGGCTGGCGGAGCAGTGTCTCAGTCGTCAGTGGTCAACAGTGGAGTGCCACAGGGATCGGTCCTTGGACCTCTGCTATTTTTGATCCACATCTCCGACATAAACAGACACGTCTTACACTCGTCTGTAGCTTCTTTTGCTGATGACACCCGGGTACTGAAGGAAGTTTCTTCAGTATCTGATGCCGAACAACTACAAACTGATCTGGCATCACTTTACTCGTGGGCAGAGCAAAATAACATGTCCTTCAATGACAACAAATTTGAGCATATACATTACAGTTCAGGGGAATTAACTACAATGCACACACGTTTGCAGCACCGGACGGTTCACATATAGACACCAAGGAGCATATAAGAGACCTAGGAATTACCCTCAGCTGTGACGGAAAACTTTATCCAACATATACAAAATGTGGTAAAAAAGGCACGAAGCCAGGCTGGCTGGATCCTTCGCACTTTCCGGACACGTGAAAGGCTTCCTATGCTGACATTATACAAGTCACTCGTGATACCGTTGTTGGAGTATTGTTGTCAGCTGTGGAGTCCATGGCGAGCAGGAGAGAAGCAATCACTTGAAGCAGTACAACGATCTTTCACCGATAGAATATTTGACGTCCGACATTTGGACTACTGGGAAAGATTACGTGAACTCGACCTTTACTCACTAGAAAGGCATAGAGAAAGGTACGCTATATTATACATCTACAAAATATTGACCGGAAAATCTGTAAATAACTTGAATGTACGGTCTAGCAATCACCCACGACGGGGTCTGCTCTGCCATATTGAAAGGATATACCCCAGAGCAAGTACAAGAGTCAAGACGCTCAAAGAAAACGCTTTTGCTATAAGAGGGCCACACCTCTTCAATGCACTGCCCAGACACCTGCGTGACTCAACGGAACATAACCTTGAACGTTTCAAGAACCACCTAGACAAGTTCCTACGGACAATACCCGATCAACCCAAGCTGCCTCATTACCACCTCTGCGCTGCCAGCAACAGCATCATAGACCAGATGGCGAAGAGACGAGCAGACGGGTTATATTAGTGGCGGCGCATCAGCGTGGCCACGGGCATCAACTGTTGCCTGAAACTATTCACCACAGGAACCACAGGTGCGTGTGCGTGTGTGTGTGTGTGTGTGTGTGTGTGTCTGGTTCATGTCGGCGGGGAAGTGGGCGGTGTCAGTGTTCGGTGCCGCTGTCTCTTCACTCATCCGCAAAGGACGGCCATTACGAGGGGGACAAAAAAATATATATATGACGAAAGCCACTCCGGGAGGTGGTCTCGGCAGACGACCAAGTGGGGACTGTGAGGACCATTAAACACGGGGTCTGCACGACGCGGCTCGGCATCCGTCGCTCTCATCATGGTTATTCCTGAAAGGGATGAGTTAAGATTTCTTCCTGCTACTCTATTGAAATCACCAAGGCTCCCCAATCAGCGTCAAGACGAGGCTCCGTGGTCGCGCCGGGCATGGATGGAGCTCTCGGGTCACGCATTTCAGGGGCCTCCAAGGGCAAACATAAGAACATAAGGAAGCTACAAGAGAACGTGAGACTTACACGTGGTAGTTCCTGTTACTTAACACTACCTACATCCACCTTTAATCCAAACAAGGAAAATACAATATCAAAACTAATGCTTCGTGGACAGATTCTAAAATTTCTATCCAATATTTACCAGCAATGAGATTTGTGGTTACTACATACTTACATTGATAAATAGGAAGTCACTGTTTTCTCCATGGACGAAAGAAAAAACACGTTTACCTAACAATATCACTATCAAGGAAATATAAATAAAAAGTCTTCTTAATATCAAAAGGGATATCTTACTTAAATTGGCTTATCTGACTTCATTATCTTGTCCTTCTCATGAGTAAGTCTTGCGTAACCACACCCGTCTGGGCCTCAGCGGGAGCCACACTCATTACTCTGAGTTAAAGCCTCGTCAATGGCAGCTCGTGGGTGTTGTAGTTCAAGTTGAGTAATTCAGGAGCCACACACACCACACTCCACACTGGTGCACGTCCTGACTAAAGTATTAAAAAATGCTAAGAATTACTTATACCGAATCAAAAGTACAAATAAGTTAATGTCATCCACATTTTTTTCATATCTTTTGCTAATTTTCATAACTTTTCGCTGTAATAAAGCTCATATTTAATAAATTAAGCACTATTTAATAAAAAACAATCTTGCTGGATTTCTCAGTTTCTCATGAATAAGTGTAACCCATTGTGTTCGAAAAACAAAACATACCCTCATAGAATTCTTAGTGCCTCGTTACCATCACTAAAACATTTATCTGCTGATGGAAGATAGGCAGAAAAGCTTTCTCTTATATGATCTGACCTTTTCTTTCCGTTAGGCTTAGAAACACATACGTCTTATCTATTTTTATCCATTACACATCCCCCTTTCTTTATTTCTTTCTTTCCTCTATCTATCTGTCTGTCTGTTTGTCTGTCTGTCTCTCCCCCTCCCATACAATATATCTACCACCACCACCACCACCACCACCACCACCACCACCACCACCACCACCACCACCACCACCACCATTACTATCATCACACCCATTACCATCACCACCGCCACTACTATCATCACCACCAATATCATCACCACCACCACCTTCACCACCATCACCATTACTACTAACTTCACCATCATCACTGTCTACCAGCCACCACCACCATCACCACCACAACCACTACCACCACCACTACCACCACCACCATCACCACCACCTTCACCACCACCATCACCACCGCCTTCCTTGGACGATAACGGGTGGGTGGACGGCGCCTCAGCCATTACCTTGAGGCTCTCTCGGGCCCTAAAGGAGAGAGTTTGCCTCTTGTCTCCTTATCGAAAGCGGCTCTCAAAAAAGCATTCCAAGGAGGATTCAGCTTTCTTACGCTGTCCAAGGAAAAAAAGGGGAGCGAAAGAGAGAGAGCACAGTAAAAAAAGGCGGAGGATTGTGTGAGAACGTATGAGAAAATCCCTAATGTGAAAGCTTTGTGGGTGTAATGGCCACAAAAAAGGGGGGCAGGGGAGGGGGTGCGAGGAACCGAAGTAAAAAGACATAAAAGAGTGACATACACCGACACAATTTTCCTTTTTTTACTGTTTATATGATTTTTTTTCTTTCTTTTTCCACTCCCGCCCTCGTCACAATGGGGCGGGTGAGGCCAACTGCACAATAGAGGCGACACAAGACCACAATTTCCCGCCCGATCGTCATTCGCACCTCGGACCATTTTTGGGGAGAGAAAGAAGAAAAGAGAGACGTGTGTTCACAGCCCCAGAAGAGATGTAGACGAGGGAGAAAAGAAGGGAAAAAGAGAAGAAAACGATGAAAAAAATGTTCCTTTGCTCCTTAAAGTCGGCTGGAAAAGTGGTTCCTTTCCCTGTCTGGGGTTAACCTCTGAGGGAAGAGTTTACGACGGAGGGAAGACTTGCGGGAGGAGCCTGGGAACGTCTCCGGACCTGAAGAAGTAGAGTGAAGAACATAAAGGAGAAGAAAAGGAAAGAGACGAGCGAAGGAGTATAAGAAGATGGGAGAGTGGTTATAACGAAGAAAAGAGGAAAGGTGATAGTAACGAGAGAGAAAAGGAGACTTAGAGTGAGGACAGATGCGAGATAATAACTTTTTTTAATGGGTAGAAGATACACATGGATATTGTAGATATTGGAATAAAAAATGTCAACTTACGATATTCTACGGAGACATCAGGGTCAAGTGGAAATAAAAAAAACTGGACACATTAGAAATTATACAAAATATTAGAAAGAATTGAAGAAAATAGTGAGTTTCCTCGAAGGAGAGAAGGCAGAACGTGAGAGTTAGGAAGGCTGTGAGTAAATAGGAGAGGGAAGGAAAGGGTGAAGGAGAGGCCAGTGGCTAAAACACATCCTCAACTTGCTTGCCCAAGAGGAAATCACCACCAGGGAGGAACCTCAGTCAATATTAACCTATCCTGCGTTACCCAATCGAACGTGTGTGTGTGTGTGTGTGTGTGTGTGTGTGTGTGTGTGTGTGTGTGTGTGTGTGTGTGTTGTGTGTGTGTGTGTGTGTGTGTGTGTGTGTGTGTGTGTGTGTGTTGTGTGTGTGTGTGTGTGTGGTGTGTGTGTGCTGTGTGGTGTGGTGTGTGCGTGCGGTGGTGCGTGGTGCGTGGTGCGTGCGTGCGTGCGTCGTGCGTGCGTGCGTGCGTGCGTGCGTGGCGTGCGTGCGTGCGGGGCGTGCGTGCGTGCGTGCGTGCGTGCGTGCGTGCGTGCGTGCGTGCGTGCGTCGTGCGTGCGTGCGTGCGTGCGTGCGTGCGTTGCGTGCGTGGGGGTGTGTGTGTGTGTGTGTGTGTGTGTGTGTGTGTGTGTGTGTGTGTGTGTGTGTGTTATAAGTGTGTGTGTCATTCACCCATGGTCTTGTCCACGCGAGCTGGCTCGCGATCGCCAGTTTCATCCTCCCGGTGCGAGCTTGGAGCTCATTATTACCGATCTTTGGGTAATGCTGAGACCTCATACACTACACACCCCCATCCCCTTGCTCAATGGGGACAGTAACCGCCCGAATTTCTTAGTGGAAGAGTGGTTCGAACACCACTTGGAAAATTTTCCAACTGGTGTTCGTTTGTTCGTAAGTAAAAGTGAAATATCGAATCATTATACATTTGGTTTCATTTACTCTGTCTCTGTCTCTGTCTCTGTCTCTCTCTCTCTCTCTCTCTCTCTCTCTCTCTCTCTCTCTCTCTCTCTCTCTCTCTCTCTCTCTCTCTCTCTCTCTCTCTCTCTCTCTCTCTCTCTCTCTCTCTCTCTCTCACGCACATACACGCGCACACGCACACGCACACACACACAGAGAAGGAGAGAGAGAGAGAGCGAGAGAGAAAGAGCGATCCCTAAATCACAACCAATACACAAATAAACTTACAATGTCACAGTTGACCATTTCCCGCCCTGAAGGAGGAGGGGAGGGGAGAACAGATGGAGCGGAGAGAGGCAGCGGTGGAGGGTAGAAAGGAGCCAATGTGACGGTATACAAGTAAAAGCAACATAAAGCTGACTGCCTAACACGCATAAAGCTCACATTGCCTCACAACTCAATACTAACAACGGTCTTAACTTTGGTCCGCGACACACACCTCCATCCCGTCCCTTTCCCTCTCTCCTCTTCTTCCTCCTCCTCCTCCTCTTCTTCCTCCTCCTCTTCTTCCTCCTCCTCTTCCTCCTCCTCCTCCTCCTCCTCCTCCTCCTCCTCCTCCTCCTCCTCCTCCTCCTCCTCCTCCTCCTCCTCCTCCTCCTCCTCCTCCTCCTCCTCCTCCGCCTCCGCCTCCTCCTCCTCCTTCCCTTCACCTTCTCTTCTCATAACTACACAACATTCAATGAACATAAAGGCGTGCAAAAGAGTGCTAAACTACCTCTGACTTAAGAGGTGAAAGTCATATGCTGTGTACCTATACATTTCGTCCTTAGTGTCTTTGCATCGTCGAGGCAACTTCGCCACTCAACCCCTCCTACAAAATAGAGAACAAAGTGTTTGGAGATGACCATACGCTCTCCTCTTTTGCCTCTCCTCCTCCTCCTCCTCCTCCTCCTTCTCCTATTCAGAATTTAGTACAATAAGAATATAAGATGATCTGAAGGACCACGGGTATGGTGTAGGTAACAAGACGTCTTCACACCTTACTGCTTCCTAATGGGTGACAATGGTGTGGAGGCCGGAGTGAGGGAGGCGGCGGGCGGGCGCGGGAGGCTTGGTCACTCACTAAAAGTTCTGAAGTGTATTGTGAGAAGGCGACGGATTCCCAGTGTAATGAGGTGTGTGACAGATGTATACGTGTGTGTGTGTGTGTGTGTGTGTGTGTGTGTGTGTTTGTGTGTGTGTGTTGTGTGTGTGTGTGTGTGTGTCTGTGTGCGTGTGTGCGTGTGTGTGTGTATGTGTGTATGTGTGTATGTGTGTGTGTGTATGTGTGTGTGTGTGTGTGTGTGTGTGCATGGGATTAAGAAATTATAAACGAATGAACCTAAAAAAAAAAAAATACTGGCAACACAATTTTGAGCTATCACATAACATCAAAATGAAAAAAAAATTATATCCCACATGTGCACCTACTCGATACCCTCGCGGCCAAATAATAGCCTACAAGGTTGAAAAATAGAAAATGAGACCGCACGACTATAAGAAGAAACATGTTCAGGTCAGCGAGCCATGTCCGCCCCGACGACACAACAGTTTCCCTCCACCTTTTTGTCGCGTCGTGGAGGCTTAAACACGATCTTGACCGCTGTTACTGTTATTTCCTCGCCTTGTCCATCACGCGCCCCTGTAACCCCCCCACCCTGTCAATCACCTGCCTCTGGGAACTCCATGATCTGAGAACCTGTGTAGCAGACCTTGTTCCCTGTCGGCGCGGCGTGGGAATGGGTCATGCCTTTGTCGGAGGGTGAACTGCCCCCGAAAATAGCTAAAGGTACATGATTTGCTGCGCTTCTTTGCTGTACATTCCATGGCATCCGGAACTATTGACGGATGAATGGAGAGAGTTTATTTGCTTTCCTTTTTTTATAGTGTTCATCTTTTTTTTTGGTAGGATGATCAGGCTGAGAAGGGATAAAGAGCTTGGATAGTGGCATTCCATGTTTTTAATACATCTTATCACATGATATTATAAAAGAAGTATAAGGTTTTTCGTAATACCATAGCCATTTTCACGTAATGCAATAAGTTAATTTAAAACTTCACAATCTACATCACCAGTAGGTTAACTTCACACACATGGAAGGCTGCAGAGTGTAGCCCCGAGATTTCCTGTACTACGTGAGCATACTGAAGATTTAGAACACTGGATTTAGTAACGGTATGAAAATAACTAGGAATAAATGAGACAGTATTATACCATCAGAAGACAAATACTTACATTAGAAGGATCTCAGAGTTATATTCAAAACTGTATATAATAGCACAACGAATTCAGCAATTGTTGAAAATACTCAAAACTTATTATGATACTTAAACCATCAAAAGAAAACTGCTTGTATTAAAAGAACGTCAGAATTATATCCAAAACTGTATAAATAAGCACACATTATTCAGCAATTATTGACAATACTCGAAATTTACTACAAGACTTAAACCATCAAAAGAAAACTGCTTACATTAAAAGAACGTCAGAATGATATCCAAAGCTATTAATTACTTTGCCTTCAACTTATCAGCTACAACACATTCGCGGTCTGGCAGTCGCATTTGCAGGCAATGGCGTCCCTTCAACGGTTTGTTTAAAGTTAGGAGTCTTTCTTGGATACGTCTAAAACATAAATCATACCGAGTGGGGGAACCAGGAAGAGAGGCAGGGCAGGAGGGACGCACGCAGCAGTATACAGACGGCTGGTAACTCCTTAAATAACGCTGAAGGTCACAGACTTGGGTTTATCCGTCTTCATTTTCTCTCTTTATCATCTCGGCCCCGACTTCACAATATAGCCATTATGGACGCCAGGCCATAGAAATCTTTTTTAATAAGTCTGAGTCTTTAATTAGAGCGTGTCTGATGGTTCCTGCCGCCTTCTCCACCTGCTTTCCTCCTCCTCTGTCTCCCCCTTCCCCCCAGTCCCCGGCTCTCCTCCTCCCTGAGTCTCACTGGAGGTCTTCTTTAGTCCTCTCTCCACCCTCCAGACAGTGAGTTTCCATTTATCTTGCAAGGAAGCTCAATTCGTTTTTTTCATACATGATAAGGAACTCGATTAAGACGTGAGTGTTGGAAGCTTAATCAAGTCACCTTCCACGTCTCTTCTCAAGATAAATGGATGGTTTAAGAAAAAATATATAATAGTCACAAGCGGCTTCTTTTGAAAATTTCATTCTTGCATAAGCAAATGAACGCCACTGACGTTATATTGATGAAGATTGAAATTCTAATTGCTACTATTTTTTTTTCTAGACATGATAAATTTAAATCGTTACTGATTTTTTTGTGTTTAAGACGTGTTCTTCCTGAAATTTTGAAGTAGAATAAATGTAAGAGAGAGGAATCATACCATCTGTTGTGGCTGCCTTTTGGGAAAACTTCAATTATACTTCAATTAGGAGAGTGAGGTGCGTAGCGTATGCAAATGGTCCATAAAAGACCTTAATTACAGGTGTCTCAGGGGTGATAATTCCTTAACTGGAGTGGAATGGCTTTGTGTCCTACGATCAGCGTATTGTGTAGTAGTAGTAGCAGCAGAAGTAGTAGTAATAATAGTAGTAGTAGTGGAAAAGAAACCATAAACATGAACACTAACGATGCCAAAGACGATAATTTAAAAATAATATAACACAAGGCTATGAAAGAAACAATAACACACATAACCCTCCAATACCACCACCACAGCCACCACCACCATCACAACGACATCACAACACCACACGACTAAACCAAACAACAATCAGGTGTACAAAAGCGACGACAGGAGCACAGTGTGGGTCCTCGTGTGTCCTCCAGAGAAGAAATAAATTGACCTTAATGAGTTTATCGCAGGTATATGAGGGGCGACGACGCTCCTAATTGCCACGTTATAAAGAGAGAGAGAAGGAGAGAGAGAGAGAAGAGAGAGAGAGAGAGAGAGAGAGAGAGAGAGGAGAGAGAGAGAGAGAGAGAGAGAGAGAGAGAAAGCAGGATCCGTTGCGTGAGTAGTCAAGAGGAAGAGGAAGAGGAAGAAGAGAAGAGGAAGCTGTGTGTGTGGACGTCAGATCGCTCATAACCGTCCTCTCTCACTCCTTCAGCTGACAGGANAAAAAAAACAGCAAAACATAGAAGAAAGAGGAGAAGAAAGAGAGAGAGAGCGAGAGAGAGGAGAGAAGAGAGAGAGGAGAGAGAGAGAGAGAGAAGAGAGAGAGAGAGAAGGAGAGAGGAGAGGAGAGAGGATTGAGGAGACGAGAAGAGAGAGAGAGACAGAGAGAGAGAGAGAGAGAGAGAGAGAGAAAAAAAAAAAATAAAAAAAAAATTCAAATCTCTATCTACCAATCTATCTACCTATCTTTCTCTCTCACACACACACACACACACACACACACACACACACACACACACACACGTACACTCATTAACATTGCAACACAGCCACAAAATGTTAATGAAAACTTACGTAAGAATAGAGTGTGTGTGTGTGTGTGTGTGTGTGTGTGTGTGTGTGTGTGTGTGTGTGTGTGTGTGTGTGTGTGTGTGTGTGTGTGTGTGTGTGTGTGTGTGTGTGCGTGCGTGCGTGCGTGCGTGCGTGTGTGTGTGTGGAGGGGGGGGGTGATAACGAAGGTACAGTCATGGTGGCTAATTGGAGGGTTACCTGTAGCATAATCTTTACCAGGAGTCTATTTGGTTCCTATTTCTCCTTGCAAAACAAAACAAAACAAAATATATATGATGTATTAAAATTAAAGGAAAATAATACGAGTTAAAATAAAAAGAACGATAGATATATAATTGAAACGATAAATATAGAAGTTTTATCCATTCTAAAAATCAATAAAATAGTCATGTTAATAAATAAAGGCAATCTAAAAGTAAAAATGTGTGTTTAGCTAATCAACATTTTCAATTTTTTTTTATAATCTCAAAAGAATAATTAAAAATGTTACTTGATTTTAATTGATTGATTTGATTGATTGATGAAACCATGAATAAGTAAAGAGAATAAAAGTAAAGAGTAAGAGTAAAGAGTAAAGAATAAGAGTAAAGAGTAAAGAGTAGAGAGTAAGAGTAAAGAGTAAGAGTAAGAGTAGAGTAAAGAGTAAAGAGTAAAGAGTAAGAGTAAAGAGTAAAGAGTAAAGAGTAAAGAGTAATAGTAAAGAGTAAGAGTAAAGAGTTTAAGAGTAAAGAGTAATAGTAAAGAGTAAGAGTAAAGAGTTTAAGAGTAAAGAGTAAAGAGTAAAGAGTAAGAGTAAAGAGTAAAGAGTAAAGAGTAAAGAGTAAGAGTAAAGAGTAAAGAGTAAGAGTAAAGAGTAAAGAGTAAAGAATAAAGAGTAAAGAGTAAAGAGTAAGAGTAAGAGTAAAGAGTAAAGAGTAAAGAGTAGGAGTAAGGAGTAAAGAGTAAAGAGTAAGAGTAGAGTAAGAGTAAAGAGTAAGAGTAAGAGTAAAGAGTAAGAGAGAGTAAAGAGTAAAGAGTAAAGAGTAGGAGTAAAGAGTAAAGAGTAAAGAGTAAAGAGTAAGAGTAAAGAGTAAAGAGTAAAGAGTAAGAGTAAGAGTAAAGAGTAAAGAGTAAAGAGTAAAGAGTAAAGAGTAAAGAGTAAAGAGTAAAGAGTAAAGAGTAGGAGTAAAGAGTAAAGAGTAAAGAGTAGGAGTAAAGAGTAAAGAGTAAAGAGTAAAGAGTAAAGAGTAAGAGTAAAGAGTAAAGAGTAAAGAGTAAAGAGTAAAGAGTAAGAGTAAGAGTAAAGAGTAAAGAGTAAAGAGTAAAGAGTAAAGAGTAAGAGTAAAGAGTAAAGAGTAAAGAGTAGGAGTAAAGAGTAAAGAGTAAAGAGTAGGAGTAAAGAGTAAAGAGTAAAGAGTAAAGAGTAAGAGTAAGAGTAAAGAGTAAAGAGTACAAGTAAAGAGTAAAGAGTAGAGTAAAGAGTAAAGCGTAAAGAGTAAAGAGTAAGAGTAAAGAGTAAAGAGTAAGAGTAAAGAGTAAAGAGTAGTAGTAAAGAGTAAAGAGTAAAGAGTAAAGAGGAAAGAGTAAAGAGGAAAGAGTAAAGAGGAAAAAGTAAAGAGTAGGAGTAAAGAAAGTTGAAAGTACTAAAGGACACACAAAAAAAAAATATATGCAAAATGTATAGACTCGATTTATTCAGGCAGACAAATAAATAATGTGAACGAAATATTAAATGAGTATTGACTTTTAATGAATAGGAAGGAAATATTCTTCTTTGTTATCACGAAATAGGTAAATAAAAAGTCACATAGATAGATAGATAGATAGATAGATATTAATACATAGATAAATAGACTCAAATATGAATAAATACAGTAGGCATATAGGTAAAAATATATTGCAATTATCTATTACTTTCCTCTCTCTCTCTCTCTCTCTCTCTCTCTCTCTCTCTCTCTCTCTCTCTCTCTCTCTCTCTCTCTCTCTCTTTTTCTCTCTATCACCAACCCAACAACCCCTTCACACACACACACACGCAGAGACAGAGAGAGATATGGAGAAAGATAAAGAGAGAGAGAGAGAGAGAGAGAGAGAGAGAGAGAGAGGAGAGAGAGAGAGAGAGAGAAGAGAGAGGAGAGAGGAGAGAGAGAGGGGGGGGGGGGGGTTGCATATATTACCGCCTCCCTGATGGACCGCTCTCACTGTGCCTCTCCCCGGGACACCATTTTGGACCGACCAAGGGGAACCGGGGGCGCCATCTTTGTTTTGGGTGGATACAGGTACACATACACACCACACCCACCCACACACACACATACACACACACACACCCACCCACACACACATACCCACACCCACACACACACACACACACACACATCTCATCCACCAATCATCCATCTGGCTACCACTTCATCCACTTCAGTAAAATTCGTAGTAAAAATGTGAAAAAAATGAATGTGTGTGAATGAGAGAGAGAGAGAGAGCGAGACGAGAGAGAGAGAGAGAGAGAGAGAGAGAGATGGAGAGAGAGAGAGAAGAGAGAGAGAGAGAGAAATAAAACATACAATCAACATTAAAATACATGATAAATTCTCTCTCTCTCTCTCTCTCCTCTCTCTCCTCTTCTCTCTCTCTCTCTCTCTCTCTCTCTCTCTCTCTCTCTCCTCTCTCTTCTCTCTCTCCCTCTCTCTCCCCTACGCCATTAGCCTGCCCCTCACGCCCCCTCCCCTCATCACCCATACATCAACCGCCCCCCTTTAACCCCCTCTCCGCCCCCTCATCTCTCTCTTTATTGGTCGTCTATTTTCACCCTTCCTCTTCTCCCTCCATTCCTTCTCTCTTCCCCTTCCATCTACTCCTCCCTCCCTCTCCTATCCCTTTAACATTACCTCCCTCCTCTTCCTCCTCCTCCTCCCCTCCTCCTCTCCTCCTCCTCCTCTCTCCTCCTCCTCCTCTACCTCCTCCTCTACCTCCTCCTCTTCTTCCTCCTCCTCCTCTTTCCTCCACCTCCTCCTCCTCCTCCTCCTCTCTTCCTCCTCCTCCTCTTCCTTAATCTCATTCCTTAAACATTACCCATCTCTCCCTTCTTCCTTCATTCCATCCTCCTCCTCCCTCTCTCTTTCCCCTCTCCTTTCCTCTCCCTCTCTTTCCCCTCTCCTTTCCTCTCCCTCTCCTTTCCTCTCCCTCTCTTTCCTCTCCCTCTCTTTCCCCTCTCCTTTCCTCTCCCTCTCTTTCCCCTCTCCTATTTTCTCCCTCTCTTTCCTCCGCCCATCCAGGTGTGTTGCGTCAAAATGATGTGTTTTTGCCCATTCATTACCTGCCTATCATTTTTTTTTTTACTACAAGAATCCCGTCAATGAATGAATACTGTAGTGAAAGTATTTGTGTTTTGATATGTAATGATAGAGAGATAGCGAAAAATATTAAATAGAGTTTGATATACAAAAAACAGAGTAACAGAAAGGAAAAAGTGTGTTGGCGATAAAAGATGATGACTAAAAAAAATGTATGAAACGGAAAAAAAACAAAGAAAACCCATCAAATAGACCAAAAAAAACCCAAAAAACCACGACAAAATTACAATAACAAAAAAAACATACATAAAATAGACCCCCCAAAAAAACCAAAACCACGAAAAATTACAACAACAAAAGAACATACATCAAATAGACCAAAAAAAAACAAAAAACAACGAAAAATTACAATAACAAAAAAAAACCATACATAAAATAGACCCAAAAAAAACCAAAACCACGAAAAATTACAATAACAAAAAAAACAGAATAAAATAATAACAGATTGTTTGTGATAAACGATGATGCATAAAAAAACAGACAACGAAAAAAAATCTAAAAAAACCCCCCATAATACAGAAATTTACCAATGATCACAAAAAATTTAAATAACAAAAAAATATATTTCCAAAAACAATAACTGACACCTCCCCTCATAAACAAAAATCGGAAAAAAATGGAGGAAGAGAAATTAAGACACGTAGGTAAAGATGAAGCGCGGGAAAA
>JACEEZ010021677.1:82500-92500 GCA_016584305.1 Chionoecetes opilio
TCCTCCTCCTCCTCCTCCTCCTCCTCCTCCTCCTCCTCCTCCTCCTCCTCCTCCTCCACAACAAAGCCTTGATACCATCGCGGGAGTGAGGCAGACAGCTGGCCAAACAAATATATGAGTAAATATATTAAGAATAATCTTTAGGATCTTGTGTGACTCTTGGTGGTGGTGGTGGTGGTGGTGGTGGTGAGGCAGTAAAGGATTAGTGATGATGATGAGGGTGAGTGAGGTGAGTGAGGTGAGTGGTGAGTGTGTGAATGAAGTGACTGGTGAGTGTAATATAAGATTGCAAGAAAAAGAAAGAATTGGAAATTTTTTTGGGTTATGATCTTAAGGGTGTTTCTTCTTTCTTCTTCTTTTTTATTATTTCTTCTTTCTTATTATTCTTTCTTTGTTTTGTTTTTGTTTCTTCTTTAAGGGTAAGGATGCGAAGGGTAAAAGGGTATTCGCATCTAAGGCAGATGCGAAGGTAAAAGGGATTCATCTTTAAGGAAGGCTGCGAGGGTAAGGGTATTGATTTTTAAGGGTAGGATGCAAGGGTTAAAATGGTTTCTCATCTTTAGGGTAAGGCTGCGAAGGTAAGGGTATTTGCATCTTTAAGGGTAAGATCGAAGGGTAAAAGGGTTTCGCATCTTTAAGGGTAGGCTGGAGGTTAAGGGTATTGCATCTTTAAGGGTTAGGATGCGAAGGGTTAAAAGGGTATTGGCATCTTTAAGGGTAAGGATGCGAAGGGTAAAATGGTATTCGCATCTTTAAGGGTAAGGATGCGAAGGGTAAAAGGGTATTCTCATCTTTAAGGGTTAGGATGCGAAGGGTAAAAGGGTATTCTCATCTTTAAGGGTAAGGATGCGAAGGGTAAAAGGGTATTCGCATCTTTAAGGGTAAGGCTGCGAAGGGTAAAAGGGTATTCTCATCTTTAAGGGTAAGGATGCGAAGGGTAAAAGGGTATTCTCATCTTTAAGGGTAAGGCTGCGAAGGGTAAAAGGGTATTCTCATCTTTAAGGGTTAGGATGCGAAGGGTAAAAGGGTATTCGCATCTTTAAGGGTAAGGCTGCGAAGGGTAAAAGGGTATTCGCATCTTTAAGGGTAAGGATGCGAAGGGTAAAAGGGTATTCGCATCTTTAAGGGTAAGGCTGCGAAGGGTAAAAGGGTATTCGCATCTTTAAGGGTTAGGATGCGAAGGGTAAAAGGGTATTCGCATCTTTAAGGGTTAGGATGCGAAGGGTAAAAGGGTATTGGCATCTTTAAGGGTAAGGATGCGAAGGGTAAAATGGTATTCGCATCTTTAAGGGTAAGGATGCGAAGGGTAAAAGGGTATTCTCATCTTTAAGGGTTAGGATGCGAAGGGTAAAAGGGTATTCTCATCTTTAAGGGTAAGGATGCGAAGGGTAAAAGGGTATTCTCATCTTTAAGGGTAAGGATGCGAAGGGTAAAAGGGTATTCTCATCTTTAAGGGTAAGGCTGCGAAGGGTAAAAGGGTATTCGCATCTTTAAGGGTAAGGCTGCGAAGGGTAAAAGGGTATTCTCATCTTTAAGGGTAAGGCTGCGAAGGGTAAAAGGGTATTCGCATCTTTAAGGGTTAGGATGCGAAGAGGTAAAAGGGTATTCGCATCTTTAAGGGTAAGGCTGCGAAGAGTAAAAGGGTATTCGCATCTTTAAGGGTTAGGATGCGAATAGATATGACGTCGTGAACATAGATCGAAGAAAAATAAAATAAAATTAATCTGTGTAAGGAAATTAAGAAAAGAAAATTCGCACTTAGAAAAACTCGTGTCATAATATAAAGGACACGTTTTCGTTTTTCTGATGTTAATTCAAACTTATACTAACGGATTGCTGATTGCTTTTGGTATAACCCCTTCACGCCCAGATCTTTCCTTTCCTATAAAAGAATTGTGTGTTTTCGAGCCATATAATTACGAAAAGTAACTGAATATACCAAATTAGTTAGTGGACAAGGATACTAAACAGGTCATAGCTATAAAATATTGCTTATATTAACTAAAAATCGTCTAATGGTACTCAAATTACAATGGAAATCATGCTCTGGGTCTCAAGGGGTTAAATGCTAAAAATAAATAAATTGAAGACAATAAAAGGATTACCAAGAAGAATGTAATTTACTAACAATTTTGACAGTTTCTTTTACTAATTCGAGGTTTAATTTAAGATCTGAAACTAAGTAGCTCGCGAGATATAACTGATGGAAGGTCATTATAAGAAAAAGAAAATAAATCTTTTCAAATCTTATGTCAATAAATTAAAGCGAGAAATTACGTCATCAATGAAGTGATCAAACAAATATTTGCCTTCAATAAAAAAAGAATAAGAGGAACTTGACGTGAAAACTAAATTGGCAAAAGACATCAACATCAATGACAGGACACCCACGACCCGTCATCGCCGTTGTCATCAGTGTCATCATCAACAGCAGGAGGAGGAGGAGAAGAGGAGGAGGAGGAGGAAGAGGAGGAGGAGGAGGAGGAGGAGGAGGAGGAGGAGGAGGCGGAGGAGGAGGAGGAGGAGGAGGAGGAGGAGGAGGAGGAGGAGGAGGAGGAGGGTTACGCGTTCTTCGGCTGTTCAAGTGTGTTTTTAATTTACAGTTTCATTGAGTGTCACAGTTGTGCGTCTTTTCCCCGGGGAGTGGGCGGCGACTGAAGCCTTGCCGCCGCTGCCACCCGCCGCCCTGCCTTGGTCCAGGCCTCAATGGGCGGCCGTGGGCGGTCATGCCGGAGAATGCGCGGCGGCCTCTGAGGTGGAGATGCCCGCCGCAGGTTTGGTGAGTCGCCCGCTGAAAGGCCGCCAAGACGCCCCCTGCCGCCCCGCCCCGCCCCGCCGCCCTTAAAGACACCACGATTGTCTCCGCGACTTGTTATGGGTCAATGCAGCTTCCGATGCTCCGGGGGGCCGCGGGACGCCTCCATGATGTCTTCAGCCGCCCGCCGGAGTGGGGGGCTTCGTGGCTATGCTTAATTTCCTCCTTTGTTCAACCTTGCATTTTTTTGGCGCTGAATGACTTTTAATTACGCGACGCCCTTTGAGGAGGCGCGTCCGGCCCTCGTCTTCCTGGTAAGTGACACGGCCCAGCGCCCTGCCCCGCCCTGCTACCCTGCCACCCTGCCCTGCCCTGCCGCACCACGCACGTATACAAAAACAAGAAAAAGAGAATTGGCAACAAAAACTGTCAGAATTGTTTGTAAATTACATTCTTCGTGGTAACTTTTTTTCGTCTTCTTCAATTTATCTATTTCATGTACGCGACACACCGGGCATTGCGGCAACACAGTGTTATGCACCACGCAGCAATGGTGACGGCGCGGCAGCAGAGACCCACCCAACACCTCAAGCACGCCCTCACACGCCTTCACACGCCCTCACACTTCCACTCCTACACCTACCACACCCCACCTCCGCCCCTTCTAGTTACCCTACCTAGTTACCTTAGCTACTTTACCACCTCTAGTTACCTTACCACCACCCCACCCGCCCTGCCCTGTCTGTTTGCGGTAACCTAAGTATACCTACCACAAGATTGCGCCGCCGCTGCATGTGAGGAACCAACACTCGAGGGTGGCGGTGGTGGTGGCGGTGGCGGTGGCGGTGGCGGTGGCGGTGGCGGTGGCGGTGGCGGTGGTGGTGGCGGTGGCGGTGGCGGTGGCGGTGGTGGTGGCGGTGGCGGTGGCGGTGGCGGTGGCGGTGGTGGTGGTGGCGGTGGCGGTGGCGGTGGCGGTGGTGGTGGCGGTGGCGGTGGTGGTGGCGGTGGCGGTGGCGGTGGCGGTGGTGGTGGTGGTGGCGGTGGCGGTGGCGGTGGTGGTGGTGGTGGCGGTGGTGGTGGCGGTGGTGGTGGTGGGGTGGCGGTGGCGGTGGCGGTGGCGGTGGCGGTGGTGGTGGTGTTGCCGTGACGCGTAGGAACGATGGTCGGCCGCAGCAGGAGGGGACGAGAGGCCCGCCGCCCCCCGCTGCTCAACGCCCCCCCCCCCACTCCCCACCATATACACGCCCCCTAACCCTCCCCTTCACCTTGTTCTACCCCTTCCTTCCCCCAACTTCCTCACCCCAACCCTTTCTTACCTCCTTCACTACGTTAACTCCCCCTTCCTCCTTCTCCTTTTTCTTTCCTCCTTCATTCCTTCCCTCTATTAAAACCTTCCTTTCCTACCTCCCATCTTTCCTTCCTTCATTCCATCTACCTGTCAAATCTCTTTCTTTTAACTTTCACTCCCAAACCTTTCTTCCTTCCTTCCATCCCTTCCCTCCATTCTTCCTTCCTTCCATCCCTCCTTCTTACTCCCAAAACCCAAAACCTTCCATTCCACCATCCACTTCCTTCAAGAACACAACACTCCCTCCATCCCTCCACCTATAGCAATTTCTCTTCCCTCCCTCCCTCTTCCCTCCCTCCCTCCACCCATAACAATCCTTCTTCCCTCCTTCTCTCCACCTTTAGCAATCCCTCTTCCCTCCATCCCAGTTCCCTCCACCTATAACAATCCCTCTTCCCTCCCTCCCTCCCTCGCGTCAACACCTCCGGATCAGTAATTGTAATAAATGGGTAAATGAGGAGTGCCCGGGGCGTGACGGACTCCCGGGGGTTAATTTGGACCACCCCGCCTCCTTCCCTTCGTCAGGAGACCCGCCATCTGTCCCGAGAGAGCGAGAGAAACAGACTGAGACTGCAGGAAGAGAGACGAGAGAGAGATGCGCACGAGAGAGAGTATGAGAGCTGAGCAGAGCAGATGAGATCGAGAAGGAGAGAAGATCCGATTGTTAGATAAGTATCGTAACAGTAGTGGTAGTAGTAGTAGTAGTAGTACAAGTAACAGTGGCATAGTAGTAGTACAAGTAGTAGTAGTAGTAGTAGTAGTAACACAAGTAACAGTGGAATAGTAGTAGTACAAGTAGTAGTAGTAGTAGTAGTAGATACGGAAGTTAGTAGTAGTAGTAAGTCGTCCTAGTCAGAGATACCAGTAGTAGTAGTAGTAGAGTAGAGTAGACAGAGAGTAGTAGTAGTAGTAGTAGTAGAGTAGAGTAGTAGTAGTAGTAGAGTAGTAGGAGTAGTGTATACAAATAACAGTAGTATCGTAAGAGTAGAGTAGTAGTAGTAGTAGTAGTAGTAGTAGTAGTGGTAGTAGTAGTAGTAGTAGTAGTTAGTAGTAGTAGTAAACAAGTAACAGGTAGTAGTAGTAGTAAACACAAGTAAGTAGAGTAGTGTATTTAGTAGTAGTAGTAGTAGTAACACAAGTAACAGTAGAAGAGTAGTAGTAGTAGTAGTAGTAGTAGTAGTAGTAGTAGTAGTAGAGTAGTAGTAGTAGTAGTAGTAGTAGTAGTAACACAAGCAACAGTAGCAGTAGTAGTAATAGAAGGAAGACAATGAGAAAGAATGATCAACAAACCAGCCTAATAATACACGTGACTACTACAATTATATTCCATGCATTGATTAACCCCTTCACGCCCAGGTCTTTCCTTGGCTATATAAAATTGTCTGTTGCTAGCTATAAAATTACGAAAACTAACTAAATATATCAAATGATCCCCAAGACATTTCGGTTCCAAGTCAAATGAGACTCAAGTCAACTGGATCCCGGTTCAAACCGTAACCTTGTCAACCTGGACCTTGTCCAACTTGTACCCTGGTCATCCCGTACCCTAGTCAACCTGTCACCTGGTCAATCCGTCACCAAGCGATCCGTCCTCAAGCCGCGTTTGAGCGAGGCCTCCGGCGGCTTGAGCGGCTCTTTTAAAAATAAATAAATATAAGATAAATACATATATAAAAAATAATAAAAAAATAAAAAAATAGAATGATATATATATATAAAAAAAAAAAAAATATGAAAAATGAAAAAAAAAAAATATATATGTAGCCACCTATATACGTTATATATATATACAAATAAAAAAATATAAAAAATATTTTTACTACTACTACTACTACTACTACTACTACTACTACTACTACTACTACTACTACTACTACAACTACTACTACTACTACTTCTACTACTACTACTACTACTACTACTACTACTACTACTACTACTACTACTACTACTACTACTACTACTACTACTACTACTACAACAACTGCTACTACTACTGCTACTACTACTTCTACTACTACTACTACTACTACTACTACTACTACTCTACTACTACTACCATATTCTCACTCTAAGAATAGTGTCAAACAGTCATAACCTTTTCGTGTATGGAATTTATATTACACACACACACACCACACACACACCACACACACACACACACACACACACATACACACACACACATAAATATGCTCTCCCTCTCTACCCCAGCATTCCCCAGTAACCCCCAGCTTCCCCCAACCTCTTCTCTCACTCAACAGCCCTCCCCAGTAAACCAGCATCCCTTCCTCCTCCTCCTCCTCCTCCTCCTCCTCCTCCTCCTCCTCCTTCTCCTCCCCCCCCCCCCAGATGGCTTCCTGGGGTGTGGGTTGACCTTACTTAACCTCCTTCCTGGGGGGTATCACAAGTCTGAACCACGGACAGGAGTTATCCCTTATCCACTCCCCCTGCCTCCCCCCCCTGTGTGTGTGTGTGTGTGTGTGAGGGAGAGAGGGAGGGAAGGAGAAAAAAGAGTAGAATGGAGAGAGAGAGAGAGAGAGAGAGAGAGAAGAGAGAGGGGAAGAGAGAGAGAGAGAGAGAGAGAGAGAGAGAGGAGAGAGAGAGAGAGAGAGAAGAGAGAGACAAAGAGAACTATGATGAACTTAACCCAACTCTACACACACAACACACACACACACACACACACACACACAGTCACACACACACACAACCCCCCTCCCCCTCCACACACACATCACAAAATCAACAACAAATTCCACATCACCTAATCCCCTCCCTCTTCCCCCTTCCCCCTACCCATAATCCCCCCTACCAAGTTATCCCCACCACCAGATAACAAAGATAAGACTATCGCGTCATCCTAAACCTGTGTTGCATCTTGGTCTTATCGCAAACACCATAAAATCCATTGAAAAGAGAGACACACCACCGACTCACACCACGAAACCTCTCCTACTATATTCCTCACTAAATAATGTGCCGTAAATCGTAAGGGCAAAATAAGTAAGGGAGTAAGTAAGTTTAAGTAAGTAGGTAAGTAAGTATAAGTGAGGAAGATAGAGTAAGTAGATAGAGTAAATTGTAGAGTGAACGAGTAAATAAGTAAGTGAGTAAGGGGAGGGAAGTAAATATTAGTAATTAGGTAAGTAAGTATAAGTAAGGAAGATAATCGTAGAGTGAGGGAGTAAATCGTAGAGTGAGGGAGTAAATCGTAGAGTGAGGGAGTAAATCGTAGAGTGAGGGAGTAAATCGTAGAGTGAGGGAGTAAATCGTAGAGTGAGGGAGTAAATCGTAGAGTGAGGGAGTAAATCGTAGAGTGAGGGAGTAAATCGTAGAGTGAGGGAGTAAATCGTAGAGTGAGGGAGTAAAATCGTAGAGTGAGGGAGTAAATCGTAGAGTGAGGGAGTAAATCGTAGAGTGAGGGAGTAAATCGTAGAGTGAGGGAGTAAATCGTTAGAGTGAGGGAGTAAATCGTAGTGAGGGAGTAAATCGTAGTGAGGGAGTAAATCGTAGTGAGGGAGTAAATCGTAGAGTGAGGGGAGTAAATCGTAGTGAGGGAGTTAATTCGTAGTGAGGGAGTAAATCGTAGTGAGGGAGTAAATCGTAGTGAGGGAGTAAATCGTAGTGAGGGAGTAAATCGTAGTGAGGGAGTAAATCGTAGTGAGGGAGTAAATCGTAGAGTGAGGGAGTAAATCGTTAGAGTGAGGGAGTAAATCGTAGAGTGAGGGAGTAAATCGTAGAGTGAGGGAGTAAATCGTAGAGTGAGGGAGTAAATCGTAGAGTGAGGGAGTAAATCGTAGTGAGGGAGTAAATCGTAGTGAAGGAGTAAATCGTAGTGAGGGAGTAAATCGTAGAGTGAGGGAGTAAATCGTAGTGAGGGAGTAAATCGTAGTGAGGGAGTAAATCGTAGAGTGAGGAGTAAATCGTAGAGTGAGGAGTAAATCGTAGAGTGAGGGAGTAAATCGTAGAGTGAGGGAGTAAATCGTAGAGTGAGGGAGTAAATCGTAGAGTGAGGGAGTAAATCGTAGAGTGAGGGAGTAAATCGTAGAGTGAGGGAGTAAATCGCAGAGTGAGGGAGTAAATCGTAGTGAGGGAGTAAATCGTAGTGAGGGAGTAAATCGTAGAGTGAGGGAGTAAATCGGTAGTGAGGGAGTAAATCGTAGAGTGAGGGAGTAAATCGTAGAGTGAGGGAGTAAATCGTAGAGTAAAGGAGTAAATCGTAGAGTGAGGGAGTAAATCGTAGTGAGGGAGTAAATCGTAGAGTGAGGGAGTAGATCGTAGAGTGAGGGAGTAAATCGTAGAGTGAGGGAGTAAATCGTAGAGTGAGGGAGTAAATCGTAGAGTGAGGGAGTAAATCGTAGAGTGAGGGAGTAAATCGTAAAGTGAGGGAGTAGATCGTAGAGTGAGGGAGTAAATCGTAGAGTGAGGGAGTAAATCGTAGAGTGAGGGAGTAAATCGTAGAGTGAGGGAGTAAATCGTAGTGAGGGAGTAAATCGTAGAGTGAGGGAGTAAATCGTAGAGTGAGGGAGTAAATCGTAGAGTGAGGGAGTAAATCGTAGTGAGGGAGTAAATCGTAGAGTGAGGGAGTAAATCGTAGAGTGAGGGAGTAAATCGTAGAGTGAGGGAGTAAATCGTAGTGAGGGAGTAAATCGTAGAGTGAGGGAGTAAATCGTAGTGAGGGAGTAAATCGTAGAGTGAGGGAGTAAATCGTAGAGTGAGGGAGTAAATCGTAGAGTGAGGGAGTAAATCGTAGAGTGAGGGAGTAAATCGTAGAGTGAGGGAGTAAATCGTAGAGTGAGGGAGTAAATCGTAGAGTGAGGGAGTAAATCGTAGAGTGAGGGAGTAAATCATAGAGTAAAGGAGTAAATCGTAGAGTGAGGGAGTAAATCTTAGAGTGAGGGAGTAAATCGTAGAGTGAGGGAGTAAATCGTAGCGTAAAGGAGTAAATCGTAGAGTGAGGGAGTAAATCGTAGTGAGGGAGTAAATCGTAGAGTAAAGGAGTAAATCGTAGAGTGAGGGAGTAAATCGTATGAGTGAGGGAGTAAATCGTAGTGAGGGAGTAAATCGTTAGAGTGAGGGAGTAAATCGTAGTGAGGGAGTAAATCGTAGAGTGAGGGAGTAAATCGTAGAGTGAGGGGAGTAAATCGTAGAGTGAGGGAGTAGATCGTAGAGTGAGGGAGTAAATCGTAGAGTGAGGGAGTAAATCGTAGAGTGAGGGAGTAGATCGTAGAGTGAGGGAGTAAATCGTAGAGTGAGGGAGTAAATCGTAGAGTGAGGGAGTAGATCGTAGAGTGAGGGAGTAGATCGTAGAGTAAAGGAGTAGAGTGAGGGAGTAAATATAATAGATCCATATATAGTGAAGATATAACATAAATTCTTAGGTCACAAATAAAGGAAAATATTGAATTCGTCTTTAAATGATCGTCTATGAACTGAAATTATGTAGAACTATTATGATCAGATAAATCCTAACATTATCCATTGATTTATATTTTTGCATCTTCCAAGTCTGTCAGGGTGGCATGGTTGGTAGAGTCGTGAGCTTGCGTGCAGTGTCCCTGCATTCGGTCAGCGGTTCGAGTCCACCAAGTTCGTCCTGGCGTGGTGGCGCTTTGTATAGTAAATAACCTTGTAGTTGGTACTTGCAAAGTGTCTAGATAGGATCAAAATATCTTATCTTATATCTTCCAAGTCGATGTTTGAGATGATGAAGCCAAGTGTTTTATACGAAATATTTTTTTTTCTTTTTCTAACAACAACAGGAGTGTATTTTACTTACCCCAAAAATATACATGAGTGGAAGATCCGAATAAGAGAATAAGAGGGAGATCAAATAAAAATGGGATACGAAGACGGAAATGGATGATAAAGGAATGATGAGCGTGAATGAGAGA
>JACEEZ010021677.1:95000-125000 GCA_016584305.1 Chionoecetes opilio
GGGCGTGAAAGTGTTAAGAGGAAGGGAAGAAACGAGAGAAGACATGGAAGGAAGAGGGAAGGAGAGGTAAAGGGAAGAAAGGAAGGAAAGGAAAGAAGGGAAGGAGGAAAGGAAAGAAGGGAAGAAGGGAAGGAGGGAAGGGAAGGAAAGAAAGGAGGGAGAGGGAAACGTCAAAGAAAAAGGAGGAAAGGAAAGAAGGGAAGAAGGGAAGGAGGGAAGGGAAGGAAAGAAGGGAAGGAGGAAAGGAAAGAAGGGAAGGAGGAAAGGAAAGAAGGGAAGAAGGGAAGAAGGGAAGAAGGGAAGGAGGGAAGGGAAGGAAAGAAAGGAAAGGGAGGGAAAAGTCAAGACGAAAGATTTATACACAGGAAATGAAACCGCGAATTACCTACACACGTCAAACACCCGCGACTTCTTATTATTACTCTTATTACCTACTGAAGAAATACACAACTCTTTAATGGTACACAATAAGAATAAAAACCAAAAAAATATGAAAATAAAAATTACAAAAATTCAAAAATCAAATACAAAAACACTCGTGAAAAATCTGTATGTAGGTTTATATTAATGTCTATTCAACAATTCCAAAGTTTTTTTTCAGCCATTCCTAAAATTTTCAACATCTTTCCATTCCAAAATACTTGTAAAATTATCACTAAAACATTTGGGTGACTTACGATTATATTAAACTCGTAGAGATAAATTAAGAACATTTGGTTTTACTCATAAATGTTCTAAGTTTATATGTATCTTGTCCAATTTTTCATGTATTAGGCGCAATAAGTGTGTAATTGATTCATCGATACAAATTTCTGGTTAAATCGATGAAATACAGATAAATAAATAAACACTGCAGCTGATAATATGTACAAGGGAAGAGTTTATAAAGTACGTCACTCTATTCACACCATAAAGCCACACACACACAGACACAACAGACATATAATACAAGCAGTAGGGAGAGCGGGGCAGGTTGCATCGAGGGTAGGTTGCATCATTGCCTCTAACTCGCATTAACTTTTTTTATTATTATTATTGTTGTAGTTGTAGTAGTAGTAGTTTATTGTAGTAGTAGTAGTAGTAGTAGTATTAAGACGATGTACGTGTGATAACATGCGAGTTAGGGCAATGATGCAACCTACCCTTGATGCAACCTGCCCCGCACTCCCCTAACCAGACATTAAAACTATAAAAAAATAAAATAAAAAAAAACATTTCCATTTATACCAAAACACCGAGACACAAAAAAACCACGAAGAAAGACAAAGAGATAACAAAGAAAATGAGAAACTGAATCACTAAGAGGACAAAAAAATACCAAAATAAATAAAGCAAAAGCCTAATAATAAAAAAAAAAAATTCACCCATACCAAAACACCCCCCCCAAACAAACAAGAAGAAAGAAAGCAAAGAACAAAGAAGATGAGAAACCGTCACTAAGAAAGATGGCACACGCAAAACCCCTATGTCGTGATAAACTTCTCTGTCATTCACACAATTATCATGATGTGCCTTTCAGTCCCCCCTAAACACAGTCCCAGCAGCGCCACATGCAGGTCACATTAATCACATCAATGCCGTCACCGGGAGAGACAGTGATGGATGTGACACAACAAGAACCACAGAGAACCACAGGGCGCCCACGTCACTGTCTACCACGCCATAACACAACCCTCCTGTGCCTCCTTCTCCTGTTTTTCCTCCTCCTTCGCCTCCTTCTTCGCCTCCTCCTTCTTCGCCTCCTTCTTATTCGCCTCCTATTCCTGTTCCTCCTCCTTCGCCTCTTTCTTCGCCGCCGCCTCCTCCTCCTCCTCCTCCTCCTCCTCCTTCTTCGCTTTCTATTCCTCCTCCTCCTCCTGCGCCTCCTTCTTTGCTTCCTCCTCCTCCTCCTCCTCCTCCTCCTCCTCCTCCTCCTCCTCCTCCTCCTCCTCCTCCTCCTCCTCCTCCTCCTCCTCCTCCTCCGCCTCTTCCTAAAAAACATACATAGAAAGAAAAAGAGCGAGAAGAAAGGAAATAATAAACACATTCCTCCTGTTCCTCCTCCTCCTGCACCTCCTTCTTCCCTATTTCTCCTTCTTTGCCTTCCTTCGCCTCCTCCTCCTCCTCCTCTTCCTCAAAAAAACACACAGAAAGAAAAAAGTCTGGAATGTCTGTAAAAAAAACTTTCGAAATGCTGAATAAACAGAAATTAAAACCTATACATACCATTTTTTCTCCATAGGTATACAGTACATTATAAGAAATAAACACACACACACACACACACACACACACACACACACACACACACACACACACACACACACACACACACAAACACACACACACACACAAATAAAACCAATCTTATTTTAACATGATTCTTAACACTCGCATAATATCTTCCATTTAATAGTTCCCCCCTTCCCCCCCTCTCTTCCCTTCCTCCCCCCCTCTCTTCCCTTCCTCCCCCCCTTCCCCCCCTCCCCCCTCTCTTCCCCTTTAAGCAGCTCCATGCAATATCTCAAAGTCACCAGATCCAGACATCCTCTTGACTTAGGCAGGTTTGGTAGTGGTGGAAGAGGAGGAGGAGGAGGAGGAGGAGGAGGAGGAGGAGGAGGAGGAGGAAGAGGAAGAGGAAGAGGAAGAGGAGGAGGAGGAGGAGGAGGAATATACAAAGGAATACAAAGGAAACACAAACAGCAACAGACCGATAGGTCCTTACAAGACTGTTTGCTTTAACTACACTACACTAACTAGATAATAAGCGAGAAAGGATAGGAAGTAGAAGGCTCCTCCTCACCCACCCATCCCTCCAGCCGAAGCTGGCCGGAAAAGAAGTGATACCATGCAATATAGAAAAACTGCATGGAATTTGTGAGGAAAGTTGAAAGCTGTAATCTATGGCTAACTACTACTAGTTTGTGGGGGTAGGTTTAGTGCTTGATAGATAGGTCATGTTATGTGTGTTTTGTAATGGTGTGAACACAGTGTGGAGGTTCAAGGGTGGTGCGGCAGCCTTGCCTGGCGCTTTCTTGGGAGGCAGCAGTCAATCAGGCCCCAGCTCCGTTCAATCCACTGCGGATTGTGTACTTTCCATGTAGGACGCCGTACACTTCAATGCCTCCTGCAGCAGTGACCCCTGGTACCTTAAATCCCGATGGTGGTCACTAACTGTCAGGACCCTAACTGAACCACAGCCCGTCACAGGTCGAGAGTAGTAGTGGTAACCGTTAACTCGGGGCTATCTGTGTGTGTTATGAGGTCTAATGTAGTGTTGGTGTAGGCTCAGTGTGGAAGTTCACGGGTGGTGCGGCAGCCTTGCCTGGCGCTTTCTTGGGAGGCAGCAGTCAATCAGGCCCCAGCTCCGTTTCAATCCACTGCGGTAGTGCACTTTCCAAGTAGGACGCCGTGCACTTCAATGCCCCCTGCAGCAGTGACCCCTGGTATATAAATCCCGATGGTGGTCACTAACTGACAGGGCCCTTACTGAACCACAGCCCGTCACAGGTCAAAAGTTGTAGTAGTGACCGTTTACTCGGGGCTGTCTGAGACGTGTGGGAGGGGTTGTGTAGACGCGACTCGCAATCATTTTACGCAATGAGAGTAAGTTTCAGAGGCCCGCGAGATAAATTTATTATTCCGAGATAAACAGTGACAACCGGGGATTTGATATGAAATATTTATCGAGGCGACTTTTAAATGATTCTATTGTATTTGAGTTTACTACGTCTGACGGCAGCCCATTCCATACGTTTACAACACGGTTTGTGAAGAAGTACTTTGCTTCGTTCGTTACAAACCGTTTCCTGCTTATTTTAAATCCGTTGTTTCTAGTTGAGCTTGACCGGTCTAGCGTGAAAAGATTTTCTGGGACTACGTTCGTAAATCCGTTGAAGATTTTAAAGACTTCGATGAGGTCACCTCTTATCCTTCGTTTTGTTAGTGGGAATAAGTTAAGTTCTTTGAGCCGATTTTCGTACGATTTATTTCGCAATCTAGGTATCATTTTGGTTACTCTGCGCTGTATTTTTTCTAGTTTATCTATGTCCTTTTTATAATAAGGTGACCAGAATTGCACAAGAGGAGGAGGAGGAGGAGGAGGAGGAGGAGGAGGAGGAGGAGATAGAGGAGGAAGAGGAGGAGATAGAGGAGGAAGAGGAGGAGGAGGAGGAGGGAGGAGGAGGAGGAGGGAAGGAGGAGGAGGAGGAGGAGGAGGAGGAGGAGGAGGAGGAAGAGGAGGAGGTGAGAATGTAAAACCAGACGGATAATTTTTCTTTCAACATAAAAAAATCAAGAATCCCTCCTACTCTCTCTCTCTCTCTCTCTCTCTCTCTCTCTCTCTCTCTCTCTCTCTCTCTCTCTCTCTCTCTCTCTCTCTCTCTCTCTCTTCTCTCTCTCTCTCTACCCCACCCGTTAGCATGGTAATCGCTCACTCTAATACCTTCCCGCACCTTCGTAGTCCCCGCCGATGTGGTAGTAATGTTATAAATGCCCCGCCTCATAACCAGGGGCGCCGCGGTAACAACTCATCACGCCGCTCAGACCCTCGTAAAAAGCTGTTACTTGGAGAGAAATAGGAGGCTACCCGCGGCGCTCTCTCCCTCCATAACATAACCTATAGTCTATTTTTCTTAACGAGGCAAAATTTCCATTCTATCTTAAGGTCTCATGCTTAGAATTATACCTATGTTTACCTGATGATATGGTTAACTATGATAAAATGCAGCTGAAATTTAGAAGAACCGTAGTATTCCCTTCTCCTGGCATCCAATATCAGTCAGTAAGTAGCAAGGGGTCAGGATTTTTCACCTTGTTAAAAAAATAGACTATGTACATTATACACGCGTCATTATAATACTTGGCTATGGATGTGCAAATCTTTAAATATACCTGCCGTTTCTGCCTTTAACCCCCTATACCTGTGATTAACCCCTTGAGACCCAGAGCGTAATTTCCATTGTAATTTGGGTACCATTAGACGATTTTTAGGGAATGTAAGCAATATTTTATAGATATGACCTGTTTAATATCCTTGTCGACTAACTAATTTGGTAGATTCAGTTACTTTTCGTAATTTTATGGCTAACATACGATTTTCTATATAACAAAGGAAATATCTGGGCGTGAAGGGGTTAATGGCAAAGTAACAGATCGCCATATTACATCAAAATAATGACTTTTAAACACACTAATATGACTCGAGTAAACAAAATAACAATAAATTACCTTAAGAAACATGAGGTATTTTGACATCAGGAAATTACTTAACACCTTCGTAGTCTTTGCCACTTCTTTAGCCCAGAACGTAATTTTCATCGTAATTTGGCTGCCATTAGACTATTTTAGTGAATGTAAGCAATATTTTATAGATATGACCTGTTTAGTATCCTTGTCGACAACCTAATTTGGTATATTAAGTTACTTTTCGTAATTTTATGGTTAACAGATGATTTTATATAGAAAAGGAAAGATCTTGGCGTGAAGGGGTTAAGTATACCTGTTTCTGCTGCTTACCTGTGATTAATGGGTGACAGGACAGCTGAGAGACACGTGAGGATATCTTGGACAGGTATTTTGATATATGATATGAGAGGTTCCTTAAAACTTTTCCTTAACAAACTTTGGAATTTTCTTTACATATTGTTGACGCTTTTTTTTTCTTTTACATCACAAGTGTCAAAGCAAGTAAGGAGATTAATAATGTTTTTTAAATCCTTCTCTCTCTCTCGATTTTATGTATTTTGATATGCATTTTGAAGTATGATATGTGAGGTTCCAAGTGTCAAAGTAACGAAGGAGATTAATATTTTTTTTAAAGTTCTTCCTCTCTCTCTGTACCTCCTTCTCCTGCTCCTATATGGTCCTTAATAATGTATTTTAAGTCCTTCCCTCTCTCTATTTTATGTATTTCGTTATGTATTTTTATGTTTAATCAAAGACTACTCTATACTGGACTTGCTACTCGTGCCCCGCGCCAACCCGCCCATGACCAGTGGAGGCCAGTTTTGCGATTCCTGCCACTTCCGAACACCACCCCCATTTCCCTTCCTGTGGCTTATCAGTATAAATGATATAGTGTTATCTTCGTAAATGTTTGTTCTATAATATTATCGAATAAAAACATAAATACACTAATAAATGCCATTATAAAGAGTGAAGAAATAGCATGAACTAAATATTCACTTAAACTCTTCGCCATTTAATATTGAGAAACCATTTTAGATTTGAAATATATATTATAGAAGGGATTTTCAAGTGTTACGATTGATATATTTGTTTTTGAAAGATGCATACCTAAATGCTAAACGATTATGTTAAACAAAGAATACTCATACTGGATCTGCAGGTATAAAGTGATTCCTGATGTGGAACTATGGTTTATCAGTATAAATGATACACTGTTATCTTCCTAAATGATTGTTCTATAATATTATCAAATAAAAAACTATAAAATACACTAAAGAAATGCCATTATGAGACTGAAGAAATATGCATTCACTTAAACTCTACGCCATTTAATATTTTGCGTGAAGACTTTTTACATGAAACATATCAATAGAAGCGGAATTTTATTAGCTTTCCATTGATATATTTAGTTTTCTGATAAATGAATTAGATTGATTGATTTAATGCCAAAAAAGGTGAATGTGCCAGACATCAGAGGTCATATGGCACTATGACAAAGCATATAAAGAGGAGGGGTTAGATAATAATAGTGAAACGGTGAGGGAAGGAGAAAGAACGGAATGTTACAGCAGGATGGTTAGATCAGATGTAGGATGTGGATTTGTTGGAGGCAGGAGGTTAAATTTTCCAGGGAGAAGGAGGGAGATTCCGGGAGAATGTCCGCAAGACAGGGAGGTCGGGAAAGGGAGGACAAATGAGGGAAGAAACTGGAACGGGCAGGAATAAGATGGGGGCAGGATATCAGGACATGTTGGACAGTGAGAGGAACTTGACAGGGTGTGCAGAGGGTTGGGGAGGAGCGTGACATGAGATAGGAGTGTGTGAGGTTGGTATGGCCTATGCGTAAGCGTGCGAGAGCAGTCTCCCATCGTCTATTAGAGTGGTAAGGATTTGACCATGGAGATATAGAGGGTTTGATCAGGCGAAGTTTATTGGCAGAGAAAGTGGTCCAGGAGGATTGCCAGCGGTCGAATAGGAAAGATTTAGAGGAAGGGTAGTAGTCGGAGGCTGGCAAGTTTGAGAAACGGGGGCATTGGGACATAGTGGCCGAGCGCGCCAAAGAATCAACGCGTTCGTTGCCCGAGATACCCACGTGACTCGGTACCCAGCAGAAGCAAATTGTTTTGTGGCGTATGGATAGTCGGAATAACCAGTCTTGGATCTCCCGAACAAGAGGGTGAAGTGAGAGTGAAGAGATTGTATAAGAGAAAGGGAATTGCGGGAATCAGTGAAGATAGTGAAGGAACAGGATGGGTAGAAAAGTATGCGTTTCAAGGCGAAGAGGATGGCGTACAATTCCGTTGTAAGAACAGTGGATTCTGTAGGTAGTCGGTATTGATAATGAAGAGAGGGGAAGAGGACAGCAAAGCCAGAACCAGAGTGGAATTTAGAACCGTCAGTGTAGAAGTGGGTGCTAGAGGAATGAGTGGAAAGGTGTTCAAGAAAGTGAGAGCGGAGGACAATAGGAGGAATGGTAGACTTGGGAGAGGTAGTGGGGAAGTGGGGACAGAAGAAAAGATATGGGGGGAAGGTATAAGCCATGGAGGGAACGAATGAACGTAGAAAGGGAGAAGATTAAGAGTGGGAAAGGAGGAGTGGGAGAGAAGGGTGCGCATGCGAACAGGGAAGGGCGGTGGCAAACGAGGGGAGGAGGTGATCACTGTGAGGAGAGATTGGGGGACTGCAATCCTAGAAGTAGGAAATTGATGAAGGCGAGCATAGCACCGAAGTGATAGGGCTCGACGGCGAGAGGGACGGGAGGCCCGACTCAGCATAGAGGCTCTCAACAGGGGAGGAGCGAAAGGCACCTAGAGCCAGACGGAGGCCTAGGTGGTGAACAGGGTCCAGGAGGCTGAGGAGGGAGGCAGAGGAATAAATATGACATCCATAGTCAAGAGTGGAGAGGACCAGGACAGTGTGGAGATGGAGGAGGGTCTTGCGGTCAGCACCCCAAGACACATGGGAGATAGTTTGTTAAGAGGTGGAGGCGACGAAGGGCATTTACCTTTAGAGATAGAATATTTGCCTTCCAGGTAAGTCAGGAGTCAAAAGTGAGGTCAAGGAATTTACCAGAGCAATACTTGAGAGGTACGTCATATAGAGAAAGTGGAGGTGGGAGTGACACACGAGAGCGAGAGAAAAGGATGGAGAAGGATTTTGTGGGAGAGAAATGAAAGCCATGATCAGTAGCCCAGGAAGAAGCAGCAGAAATAGCAGATTGGAGGAGACAGCGGAGGGGGTGCCAGGGAAGAGCCGGAAACGTAGATGGCTAGGTCATCTGCGTAAAGGGAGGACCGGATGCCAGATGGTAAGGTGGAGACGAGTCCATTAACTGCAATGAGGAACAAGGAAGTGCTGAGGACATTTACTTGGGGGACACCTTCATATTGTGGGAAGGACGAGGAAAGGGAGGAAGATATTTTGACTCAGAAGGAGCGATTACTGAGGAAGGACTGGAGAAATAGCCCATGTGTCCAGTTATACAGAAAGAGGATAACTGGTGGAGGATATGGTGTCGCTAGGTGGTATCATAGGTTTTCTCCAGATCAAAAAAACCAGCAAGGACTGACTTGTGACGTGCAAAGGCTGTGTTAATGTATGTTTCTAGGTGGGCTAAGGGGTCGGCTGTGCTTCGGGCATGTCGGTAACCAAATTGAGAAGGGGAAAAAAGACTCTTCGGTTCCGGAAACCACACAAGACTGAGATTTATCATGCGCTCCAGTAACTTACATAGGCAACTAGTTAAGGCAATGGGGCGGTAATCTTTGGGGAGGGTACCGGATTTATTAGGTTTGAGGAATGAGAGGACAAGGGCTTCGCGCCACCGGGGGGGGGGAGTCCCCAAAGGACCAAACTCTGTTAAAAAGGTCCAGTAAGAAGATGAGAGAAACAGGAGGAAGGTGTTTAAACATGAGATAATGGATGCCGTCAGGGCCTTCACGGGTGTTGCGGCAAGAATGAAGAGCGGAGGTGAGTTCAGAGGAAGAGAAAGGAGCATTGTAATGTTCAGTAAAGGACAGGAAGAAGGTAACAGGAATGCGTTCCTGGTAGCTTTGATAGTGAACTGGGGAGAGAGGTGGGAGCCACTACTCACCAGACTAAAAAAGGAGCCTAATTCCTCTGCTACTTGTAAAGGCTCTGCAAAAATGTCGTTACGAACGCGCAGGAATGGGGCAACAGGGGGCGGGTGTTTACCTGACAGTTTATGTATTCGGCGCTAAACTGAGGAAATAGAGGTATCGGTTGTGAGAGAGGAGACGTAGGTGCGCCAACTATTAATGACAGAGAGTTTAATGGTCCATTTAAGACGGGAGAGGCAATTTTAAATGAAATAAGAGCTGGGAGTTAGTTGGCCGGGGGTACCGCGTTTGCAGCGGTAGCTGCTCCAAGCAGCACGTAGAAGGGAGTGGAGACCTAGGTAATGTGGCAAGGTAGGAAACAGGGAAGGAGAGAGGGATAGGAGAGAAAGGCAGCCGGAGTGATACAAGCTAAAGCGGAAGGAGTAGGTAGTGAAGTATGGAAACAAACAAACCAATGGGAGGGAAGGAAGGAAGGGGTTGGGGAAACAACTGATTGGAGTGAGGAATGGTGCAAGGGGAGCGGGAAGAGGGAGTGAGTGAGGTGGGGGGTATAGGGGAAGGAACTAGTGGGTGGAGGGCAGGGGAGAGGATGGGGAGGGAAGGGTGAGTGAGTGAGGGGTGGGGGTGGGTAGGGAGGACAGGGTTGATTGGAGTAAAGTTTCTGAAACAAAGTTTGTGCTTTCCCCAGTGAAACGTCAACATGGGGAACACCGACGTTTTTTATCCTTAGCAGTCCTCGTGCATGCAAAAAATAAGATACAAAAAAAAGAGGGATGTGTAACCCAAACAATTAACCAGGAGTATCAATAATAGCATAAATATATATTAAATTGATATTACCAAAAATTGCTAGTAATATGGAGTTAAAATGCACTATATAGTAGTATGTACAGTAAGAGTAATAAGCTAATATAGGTTATAGACAAAGTCAGATAATGTGATCATTGAAGAGAGAAGTCTGATTTCTGAGGACTTGCATGAAACAAGCTCCTCACTCCATGCCGCCCTGCCGGGACTCCTAGGCACCCTGCCAGGGGGAATCTTCACTTCTGCTCAAAATTTTGGAAGTCGTGTTACAATATTTCTTAGTTTTCTTCCTTTTCTTCATGAACTCGTCACTGTCTCGGTGTTTTCCCGAATGCAGAGTTTTTTCTGCGTCAACGTGTGCTTTCTTCTTGAGCCTTTTGGCCGCGGGCTGCTCCTCGCCTTCGGCTTTCCTCTTGCCTGCTTTCCTCGCGTCGCCTTCATGATGGCGTCCGCCGTTTAGTTCCTCTTTTCTTGTCGCCCATTCCTTCGCTGTCTCTTGCTCGTCCAACCATTGTTCCGCCTCGAGCTGCAAGGGCTGCGGCGCGCGCTGCAGAACCTCTTCAGCCACCTGTCCAAACATGCTGATCACTTCTTGCCATTTACTGTAATTGACATCAAAGTCTTGCAGGAAACGGACATCCTCCTCAGACAAGCCGCGGCCTATTTCTGCAGCCATGGCGATCAAGGCGCAACAGATCAGTGAACGCTTGGGTGTTGTGGGATGTGACCGCGCCACTGTGTAGATCCAGTCCAGAGCGGTTGCCTTAAGGACCTCCGTCTGGGCGTGGCTGAGGGCCGGGAAGAGACGCAGGATGAGGCCCTCCAAATAGGTGATGGTGGGCATGTCGCGAGGCAGGCTGGGATACATGAGCCGCAGCCTGTGGTGAACCAGCCACAGCTCATCCCACACTGCACCTTCCACGAACACGTTCTTGCGTTGCAAAGATACGTTGGCGTAGAAGTAGCCGCCCAACACCATATCCCGCACCTTCAGCCGAGGCACAGACAGTTGTTGTTGCCGCTCCGCAGCCTCCTTATTGCGCACATTAATGTTACGCATGAGCCGGGATTCTAACACCTGCAGAGCGGCGGTGTAGCGGCGGGCGAGTGCCTGCACCTCGCTGTCCACCGTGGTGGCGGCGTGCATCCGTGCTGTGAGGCAGCAGTACGCCTCGCTCTTGCTCATGTCCTCAGCGCTCACTGCCTTGGCCACGCTCACAGGAGGCTGCTCCCGCATGGCAATGGCCTGGTGCTCGCAGATGAGCCGCTCGTTCCTCAGCGGCCGAGTGTCATGGCAGCAAAAGGAGGGAGAGGTTCCGTGAGGGTAACATTCCTCAAACCAGTCCTCGGCCTCGTCGCGGGACATCGGGAAGGTGGTCGGCTCCACCGCCTGGCGCCGCCGGCTGCCGCACTGTTCACACGTGAAGTAAGTGTCGCCAAGAAATATTGTTCGCCGCCAGCGAGGATGCGAGCACTTCTTCACGTCCTCCTCCCACTCCTCCTCCAGGGAGCGCTTGGCGGCCTGTTGGCGTTCAGGCTTCAGGAAATACTTGTCCAGGTGAGGCCTGTAGCGCATCCCGAAGTCGCCGCCAACACGGCCCTTCCTGTCAGGGCTTCCTTGCATCTTAGGTCTCTTATTCTTAAGAAACTCCATTTGGGAACTCTACCGTTCTCTAACTTACTTTCACGAGTCTGTCAAACACCATACCCCGCGGTATAATTTCTTTTTAAAACAAACAAATCCTAATAAGGATGGGATATCTTGACTACATGTACACGCCAACTCCAAGCTCAGTGGTTAATTCCAATCTGACGGCGACTCCATTACCATCCTGGCAGTAGTGAGAAAAAGGGAAACAGCTTTGAGAGGCGATGTACACGCCAACTCCAAGCTCATGGGTTCCAATCTGACGGCGACTCCGTCACTATCCTGGCAGTGGTGCATGAGAAGGAGGGAAACAGCTTTGAGAGGCGGTGAGGCAAAGAAAGTAGACAGACCAAGGAGGAGCTGCAGCAAGCTATTGTGGACTCTGTGAACACGTGTTCGAAGGTCCGCCGCTTGGTAGTACTTCCTCCATGGTGCGGGGCTGACGGCCTTGGGAGGACCCTGCTTAGAGACGGGAGGCTGTAGGCGGTGTGACCTGCTGCTGCTGCAGGCGGGGCCCCAGGCCGGCCTGCTGCTGCTGCAGGCGGGGCCCCAAGCCGGCCTGCTGCTGCTGCTGCAGGCGGGGCCCCTGACCGGCCTGCTGCTGCTGCAGACGGGGCCCGAGGCCGGCCTGCTGCTGCTGCAGGCGGGGACCCAGGCCGGCCTGCTGCTGCTGCTGCTGCAGGCGGGGACCCTGGCCGGCCTGCTGCTGCTGCTGCAGGCCGGCCAGGTGCCTAACGTGTATTAGCGTTAACTAAATAAATAACATCATCAATCGGGTAATTTTCCCGATTGATGGTTATTTATTTAGTTAACGCTAATTTATGTATAGTTCTAATTAATTTATCAGAAAACAAAATATATCAATGGAAAGCTAATAAAATTCCACTTCTATTGATATGTTGTATGTAAAATGTTTTCTCGCAAAATATTAAATGGCGAAAAGTTTAAGTGAATATTAAGTTCATGCATATTTCTTCACTCTCTCATAATGGCATTTCTTTAGTGTATTTTACAGTTTTTTATTTGATAATATTATAGAACAAACATTTACGAAGATAGCGGTATATCATTTATACTGATAAACCATAGGAAGGGAAAAGGGAGTGATGTTCGAAAATGTCAGGAATCGCAAAACTGGCCTCCACTGGAAATAGCCCAAAATGAGTAGCAAGTCCAGTATAGAGTAGTCTTTGGTTTAATATTCTAGGTTCCTTAAAGTGTTAAAGTAAGTAAGGGGATTAATAATGTTCTTTTTTAAGTCCTCTCTCTCTAGTGTCAAAGTCAAAGTAACTAAGGAGTTTAATAATGTTTTATAAATCTTCTCTCTAGTGTCAAAGTAACTAAGGAGATTAACAATGGGGTTTTTAAAGTCCTTTACTCTCTCTAGTGTCAAAGTCAAAGTAACTAAGGAGACTAATAATGTTTTTTTAAGTCCTTCCTCTCTCTCTACCTCCCTCTCCCTCTCCTATGGTCCTGGTGGGGGCCATTGCGAGAGGCCCCGCTGCGCCCACTCTGCCCCCTGGTGGTCGACATGGAAAGCTCACCTCAGTTACCCTATAGTGTATGATATTCTAGCGGGATTCTGGCGGGATTCTGGCGGGATTTCTGGCGGGATTCTGTCGGGATTCTGTCGGGATTCTGTCGGGATTGGGCGGGATTATGGCGGGATTCTGTCGGGATTCTGTCGGGAGTGGGCGGGATTGGGCGGGATTCTGGCGGGATTAGGCGGGATTGGGTGGGACACACTCGCCTTTTACGCCAATACACAGCAAGTATTTCCCATTATTTGCCTCACTTTTTACTGATAATCTTCCTTCCGGTGGGTTCAAAGGGGTGATTTTTAAAAATATATTTTGTCGCTTTGAAATAATTTTGTTGATTTAAATAAAGTTCTTGTTCAAAGGGATTTTTTCTTTTTAGGTATTTTCTCTCTCATGAAATTTAAGTTTTTTTATTGACTAGCTATGATTTATGAAGAAATGACAGAAAGGGAAATGAGACATGTAGGAAGAAAGGGAGGATGTGAAAAAAACAGAATATATAAGGAAGAGAAATGTAGGATAGTAAAATAATGATTAAAAAGGATATGTAAAAGAAGTAAGAGATGAAGTAGAATAAGAAGAAAAGGGAAAAAAGGAGAGAGGGAGGAAGGAAACAGATAGTAAGAAGAATAAAAGAAGGAAAATAGAACAAAAAGAAAATAGGAAGGAAGGGAAGAGGTAGAAGTAGAGAATGAAGGAACGACGAAGAAGTATAATACAGAAGGAGGGGGGAGAGAAGGAGGGAGAAGGAAGAAGAATATAAAGGAAATATAAGAGAAGGAAGGAAGAAGGAAGGAAAAGTAGAAGTGAAATAAGAGAAACGAAGTATAAAAAAGGATGGAGGAAGAGGAAGTATGTAAAGAAGAAATATAAAAGATAAAAGAACAAAAAAAAAGAAGGAAGGAAAGTAAAAGAGATAGGAACGAAGAGTATAAACGAAGGAGGATGAAGGAAGGAAGAAAGGAAGGAAGGAAGGAAGTAGAAAAAAGGGCACTACAAGAAAAGTAAAAAAAAAAATTAAAAAAAATAAAAAGGATGTGATAGAAGTTCATTATAAAGAAACGAAGAAATATACCCTTGGCCAGTCCTTTATAATAAAAATATAATACAGAGGGAGGGGATGAAGGAAGGAAGTATCGAATAAAAGAAGGAAATATAAAAAAGTGAAAATAGAAGAAAAAAGCAAGTATCGAATAAAAAAATGAAATATAGAAAAAGCAAAAAAAATAAATAATAATAAAAGGAAGGAAGGGAATAGTAAAAGAGAATGAAGGAGCGACGAAGTATATTGAAGGAGGGAGGAAGGAAGGAAGGAAGGAAGGAAGGAAGGAAGGAAGGAAGGAAGAAGAAAGAAAGGAAGGAAGGAAGGAAGGAAGGAAGGAAGGAAGAAAGAAAGGAAGGAAGGAAGGAAGAAAGGAAGGAAGGAAGGAAGCATCGAATAAAAAAAAAGGCCATACAAAATAGTAAAAAAATAAATGAAGAAATAAAAAAAGAAAGGGAAGAGTATAGATGTACACTATGCAGAAACAACGAAGTATACCCTTGGCCAGTCCTTTATGATAAAAATATAATACAGAAGGAGGGGATGAAGAAGAGAAGGAAGGAAGGAAGTATCGAATAAAAGAAGGAAATAGAAAAAAAAGTAAAAAAAAAAAAGGAAGGAAGGAAGGGAATCAGTATACAGCAAATGAAGGAACGAGGAAGAAGGAGGGAATGAAGGAGGGAATGAAGGAGGGAGAGTAGCAAAGACCTATCATAGCCACACTTCCGGCGGCGGTAACACTGAGGCGCCGTGACACAGTTCGTATCCCGCTAACTGGAGGTGCTGACGGCCGTAACCAGGCTATACCCCTAACAAGGACTCCCCCCCCAACGAGGCTACCCTATAACAAGACTCCCCCCTATCCACCCCCCCCCTCCCCCCGCTGTCTCCATGGGTGTTACTCTCTAATTACCTAAAATAGAAAAATGACCAGTTAGCGAAATATGAGGTGAGGATGAAATGAGGTGAAGTGAAGAGGAGTTTAATAAGGGTTGCGAAGGAGGTTAAATAGGATCTAATGCCACTTATAAGGTAAATGAGATTAAAAAAATAGGATTGCGAGACGAAACTCTATTATTATCTAGACTATTATCGAATAAATAAGGGTTGAAAAGGAGGTTAAAAAGGGGTTGGACAGGAGGTTAAATAGGTTCTAATGCCACTTATAAGGTAAATGAGATAAAAATGAAGATTGCCGAAACGAAATGAAGACTGTTAACGAGAGATTAAATACACTTAAAAAGGATCTAACGCCACTGCTAAGCTAAATGACATTAAAATATTAGGATTGCGAGACGAAATTAAAACTGTTAACGAATAAATAGGCGTTGAAAAGGAGGTTAAAAAGGAGTTGGAAAGGAGATTTAATAGGTTCTAATGCCACTTATAAGCTAAATGAGACAAAAAATTGAAGAATACCGAAGCGAAGCAAAACGAAGACTATTAAAGAATAAGGAGATGAAAATGAGGTTTAATAGGATCTCATGCCACTTATTTAATAGGATCTAATGCCACTTATTTAATAGGATCTAATGCCACTTATTTAATAGGATCTAATGCCACTTATTTAATAGGATCTAATGCCACTTATTTAATAGGATCTAATGCCACTTATTTAATAGGATCTAATGCCACTTATTTAATAGGATCTAATGCCACTTATTTAATAGGATCTAATGCCACTTATTTAATAGGATCTCATGCCACTTATTTAATAGGATCTAATGCCACTTATTTAATAGGATCTCATGCCACTTATTTAATAGGATCTAATGCCACTTATTTAATAGGATCTAATGCCACTTATTTAATAGGATCTAATGCCACTTATTTAATAGGATCTAATGCCACTTATTTAATAGGATCTAATGCCACTTATTTAATAGGATCTCATGCCACTTATTTAATAGGATCTCATGCCACTTATTTAATAGGATCTAATGCCACTTATTTAATAGGATCTAATGCCACTTATTGAATAGGATCTAATGCCACTTATTTAATAGGATCTAATGCCACTTATTTAATAGGATCTAATGCCACTTATAAGGTAAATGAGATGAAAAAAATGAGGATTGCGAGACGAAAGGCAGATTATTAACGAATAAATAGGAGATGAAAAGGAGGTTGAAAAGGTTCTCACGCCACTGCTAAGCTAAATGAGATAAAAAAAAAGGATTACCGCAACAAAACGAAGATTATTAACGAAAAATATCAGTAATTTATAAGTAAAATATCAGTAAAATATCAATAGGAGTTTACATACTTTTCCAAACTACATAAACGAGAAAAAATAATTAGGATAGCGATACGAAACTAAGGTTATTAACGAAAAGGATGACTTATTTATACGTCAATAAGATTTAACACCATTTTCCAAACTAAATGAGACAAAAAAATGAGGATTGCGAGACGAAATGAAGATTATTAACGAAAGATTAGTTATCTATAAGTAAAATATTTGGAGTTTATACAAATATCTTATCTCCTAATACATACAAAAAACGAAGACTTTCCTAGTAAAACACACTTTGAGATTTTCTTTTACATTTCTTTTCTTTTTTAATTTTACATTTAACTTCTTTTTTACATAATATTTTTCATAAGTAAACTATTTGGAGTTAGAGAGAGTCACCGGAGAGACAGAGTCGGAGAGTTTGGAGTGAGAGGAGTCACCAAGAATAAAAAGAAAGAGGAGTCACCAAGAATAAAAAGAAAGAGGAGTCACCAAGAATAAAAAGAAAGAGGAGTCACCAAGAATAAAAAGAAAGAGGAGTCACCAAGAATAAAAAGAAAGAGGAGTCACCAAGAATAAAAAGAAAGAGGAGTCACCAAGAATAAAAAGAAGGAAGAAGAGGAGGAAGAAGATGAATAAAAACAAGAACAATAATGTCAAGGTGTCAGAAGAGAACAGTCATCCATTTTCTCATAAACAATATTTTTTATCATATGTAGTTTGTTCCTTCGGCGTAATGACCTGGATGACGGGACGGAATATACTGTCCTGCCTGAAGGTGACACGGTGACATATGGTCCTGTGATTACTCAGCAGGTATCACGCCTTGCCAGACATGACAGTCACGTCCACTAATGCTTCTCATGCCTATTTGGGGCCATAAAGCAGTGAAGTATGATCAGAAAATCGATTTTAGTGACATTTTAACATGAAATACGACCTAAAAACGCACTATGTACGTAATTTGAAGGATGTTTTTTGCATTATTGGTCAAAAAAACAAACTTATTATTTATGATTATTTGAAGCCATAAAACAGTGAAACATGATCAGAAAATCTAATTTACTGACAATTTAACACGAAATAAAACATACACGAATAAAACTTAAATAAAAAACATAAATAAAACGCACGAGATACTTAAATTAAAGGGAGTTTTACGCATTATTGGTAAAAAAAAACCCGTATAATTAATCAGATGGGAAGATTAAAAGGACAATAGGTAGTAGCTAAGTCATAGTTGTCCCAATTTTTTTTTTGCCCTTGGCCAGTCCTTTGTGATGTAAAAAAAAAAAAAAAAAATAATAAATAAATAAAAAATTGTAGCCACGTGTTCGAATGAGGTGGCGACAGTCAAAGAAACGACACAGGAAACGACCACCACACAATTGTAGAAACCGCTGCGTGACTAAGTGATGTGACGTCCCCTGCATGATGATGGATGGGGTAATTGTCGTGCAGGAGGAGGAGTACAAAACCCGCCCAAGTCCTTCCTCCCTTACAAAACCCGCCCACCATCGATAATATAATTGTCGTGCAAGTGTAGTAGTATAATAGAAGGAAGTATAAGAAAGTAAATAAAAATGGAGGAAGGGATGGGGAACAAATACAGAATGAAGAAACGACGACGAAATAAAAGAAGAAAAGAGAGAAGGACAAAGAGGAAAAAGGAAAGGAAAAAGAGAGGGAATAGGGAAAAGAGAGGACAAAATAGAGAGAAATAGGGAAAAGAGAGGACAAAATAGAGAGAAATAGGGAAAAGAGAGGACAAATAGGGAAAAGAAGGGAAATAGGGACAAAAAGAGGAAATAGAGGAAAAGAGAGGGAAATAGGGAAAAGAGAGGACAAAATAGAGCAAGAGAGGGAAATAGGGAAAAGAGAGGACAAAATAGAGGAAGAGAGGGAAATAGGGAAAGAGAGGACAAATAGAGGAAATAGAAAGAGAGGAAAATAGGGAAAGAAAAGAGAGGACAAAATAGGAAGAGAAAATAGGGAAAAGAGAGGACAAAATAAGAATAGGAAAAGAGAGGAGAAATAGGGAAAAGAGAGGACAAAATAGAGAAAAGAAGGGAAAAGGAAAATAGGGGATAGGAAAAATAGAGGAAAAAGAGGAAATAGGGAAAAGAGAGGACAAAATAGAGAAAGAAGGGAAATAGAGGAAATAGGGAAGGACAAAATAGAGAAAGAGAGGGAAATAGGGAAAAGAGAGGACAAAATAGAGAGAAATAGGGAAAAGAGAGGACAAAATAGAGAGAAATAGGGAAAAGAGAGGACAAAATAGAGAGAAATAGGGAAAAGAGAGGACAAAATAGAGAGAAATAGGGAAAAGAGAGGACAAAATAGAGGAAAAGAGAGGAAATAGGGAAATGAGAGGACAAAATAGAGGAAAAGAGAGGGAAATAGGGAAAAGAGAGGACGAAATAGAGGAAAAGAGAGGGAAATAGGGAAAAGAGAGGACAAAATAGAGGAAAAGAGAGGGAAATAGGGAAAAGAGAGGACGAAATAGAGGAAAAGAGAGGGAAATAGGGAAAAGAGAGGACGAAATAGAGGAAAAGAGAGGGAAATAGGGAAAAGAGAGGACGAAATAGAGGAAAAGAGAGGGAAATAGGGAAAAAAGAGGACAAAATAGAGGAAAAGAGAGGAAAATAGGGAAAAGAGAGGACAAAATAGAGGAAAAGAGAGGAAAATAGGGAAAAGAGAGGACAAAATAGAGGCAAAGAGAGGGAAATAGGGAAAAGAGAGGACAAAATAGAGGAAAAGAGAGGGAAATAGGGAAAAGAGAGGACAAAATAGAGGCAAAGAGAGGGAAATAGGGAAAAGAGAGGACAAAATAGAGGAAAAGAGAGGGAAATAGGGAAAAGAGAGGAGGACAAAACCAGCCAGCCCACCTCCTTCCTCTCTTTCTTCCTCCTAACACACAAACATACGCACTGTAAATAATATAATGGATATAATTATATATGTATATAATTATGCGGTGCTCCGTTTGTGGATGGTTGCATGTTTTTTGAGGGGCAAAAAACCTTAATTTCTTTTGAGTTTTTTTTCTTTCTTTTTTACGAAGGTATTTGATTTTCTTTCTTTTCATGTATGTATGTGTGTGTTTTCTTCCTTTTATACAGACTCACACACAACATACATACCATGAAACACACCAAACAACAACAAACACACACAACACAACATCCCTTACGAAAACAAACACAAACAAACACTACAACATGAAAAACAAGCACAACATCAAACACACATCCCCTAAAAAAAAAGTACAAACACTACACAATGTAAACCAGGCAACTCAACACACCTTAGCCCTAAAAGTATCAGATGACCGTATTCTCCACCTGGCGCTGAGTGTACAAAAACCTCCGCGCTAACAAGCAAGACAAGCAAAGGGCGTGGGTGGGTGGGCGTGGGCGTGGGTGGGTGGGCGTGGGTGGGGGTGGTAAGGACAAGATAATATTTAACCAAGAGGTACAAAGAGAAAGGAGGCGTGAGGCATGGCGACCGCGTGAACCCGTGTTAGTGACAGTATATTTAAGGGCCCGACTTAATGTGTTCACTGCATGGGGGAAAGAGGGGGAGGAAGAAGAGGAAGAGGAGGAGGAGGAGGAAGTGGTGGTGGAAGAGGGAGAGGAGGAAGAAGATGAGGTGGTGGAAGAGTGAGAGAAAGGTAGAAATGTGAAGATGGGAAATATAAAGACAATAAATAGGTAAATGGATGGATAAGGAGAATATTTGTATAATATGTGGAGGAAATTGAGGATATATAACGGAGGGGTGTCGTGTGGAGGAGGAGGAGGAGGAGGAGGAGGAGGAGGAGGAGGAGGAGGAGAGGAGGAGAGGAGGAGGAGGAGGAGGAGGAGGAGGAAATGTAGGGGAAAAATGTAAAGAAAAAAAAGTGATAAAATGTATAGAGGAAAGAGAAAGTGAGGAATGGAAAGCGTTTGAAACAGACAGACAGACAGACAGACAGACAGACAGACAGACAGACACAGATAAACACGATCATTTCGACTGATTGTTGAATGTACGATGTTTGAAATAGTCCTGAACAGAACATAGTGAACACACACACACACACACACACACACACACACACACACACACACACACATCCAGGCAGGCGAGGGCTTCCACTCCGGGGCGAGGTAGGTGCTTCACGCTGCCTGGCAATATCATGAACAGCCCCAAGTGGCCGTAAACGCGGCGGGGGCGCGCACATCAATTAGAAAGAATCGCGCCCCTCCGAGGGGGATGCAGGGGGCGCCGAGCCCTTGTCGGCTATGCGGTGCCTGGAGCAGCGTGTTTGTGAGGCTGTGCGTCGCCTCCATCACCCCGCGGCGGCTGGCGGCGCCTCCTTGCAGGCTGTAATGGCGTCCCGAGCAGGGCGCGGGGGCGGAGCGACGCGGCACGGCGTGACCAGCGCACACCTTTGATGGACGTTGTAAACGGTCCGAGGCGGCCATGGCTTTGTCTTAAAAGCAGAAAGCGCGTGATCGCGGAGGTATGTACGAGTGTCTGGCGAGACCTTGTCGGCGATAAAGGGATGCCTGGGCGGCCTTTGTGGGGGAGGGCCGCGCCCCGCCACGCGACACAATCCCCTTGCGAGTTATGATAATGGAAGGTCCTCAGCGGTGCGCCATATTGCGCTCATCAGTACACTTGTCCCAAAGGCTCGGGTTCCCACGTAAGCAACGGCAGTGTGAGGGGCGCGGCGAGGCTCCTCAGCGAGTGTTGGTAATGAATGGGCGGCGGCGGGAACAAAACCCGCGAGAGACAGCGGCGGCGGGGGGCGGCAGGTGATGACGAGCGAGTGTCCTCTGGATTGACAAGGACCACGTGAAGGTGCGCCGGGAGGTCCTGGAGACGCTGGGGACCCGCCGCGACCCACAAAGGGACGCGCTGCGCCGCAGGTCGCGAGGAGCGGCGGGTTGCGCACTTCATCGGTGGTTGGCCTAACGACCAGTGCAGGACGTGTCTTCCGCCAGGCTGGGCTCTGTTTGTCTCTTGTTTGTGAGGCCGTGATGGTCCCGCCCACACAAAAGGCTCGCTCTCCACGCTAATGGCCGCAAACTGGGCCTGATGAGGGGCGCGGACCCCCAGCGGGGAGCATAGCCTCCTTCTCTGCTTCTCATCCTATAAATGCGATAACCGAATTGAGTTTATTTATCACTGCGGGAATAAACAATGAATGCCTTCGCTGGCCAAGCTCCCAGGGGCGGCTTCCTCCCCGCCCGGCGCCCACAAGCAGCCATGAATAGGAAGGCTTGCATGGTGGTGGCAATGTTTTCTGTGGCCGAGCACCGCTGTGCTCCTGTCCTCGTTGCTTATAAGGTGAATGTAGAACTGATCATTCATCACAAGGAACCATTTCCCTTCAACGACGCCAAGAGATGAGTCTCCTCACACTGTAATTTCTTCTTGGTGCCGCATCAGGCATTATCTCCGCCTTTGCCGCGCTGCACCCGAGGCGGCGACGCTGCTGCCGCGCCGACACACCGAGGGCGCGGCGGCGGCGGCCCAAAGGCGGCGCTCACGCAGTTACTCATATGCAAATGGTAATTCAGAATAGGACGACAGTGGGAGGGGTAGGGTAGGGGAGGATAAGAAGACTCTCGCCCCCCTCCCCCCCATACCTCAAGGGCTGGACAATATACTCAGCGGGCACCGACCTCCCGGCGGGGCAGACACTCCTCTATAGCCGGGGAAGACAATCGCCGGCAGACAATGATGACTCTCTTAATACGAAAAATATGAGGCTGGCGGCCAACAGACACCCGCGCAGGATATTCCCATCAGGATTACGACACAAAGGGATGAGCACAGTGGGCACAGGCACTCGAGGGACACACAGAATGCCCCGCAACACACACCACGCGGCGAGGACACCACTCTGGCACTATTGACAACTCGCGGGTGTCTCCTGAAGAAGGGAAGGGACAGCTGTTGCCTTAGGGAGAGGCTAACGGCAGTGGCGGGGCGCTGGGAGACTGAGGGAGGGAAAGGTAGGGTGTGTGGAGTCGTGGGGAGGAGAAAGAAGGTATGGAGGAGGAATGGATGATCAGGAATGCATTTAGAGTGTCTTGTGTGATGTGGTGATGTGATGTGGTGATGTAGAATAAGGGTCGCTGGGAGACTTAAGGATGAAAACGAAGGGAGTGTGGAGTCGTGGGGAGGAAAAACAAGGTATGGAGGAGGAATGGAGAGTTATAACATTGCATTCAGAGTCTTGTATAGTGATGTGGTGATCTAGAATAAGCGAATAAAGGACATGAATGGTGAGAGACTGGTATAGATGAGTCGGTTAATACTTGAAGATAAAAGCTCTACAGGCAGTTATTGGAGAAAAGCTTTAGTTTTGGGAGATAATTCGAGAGGTTGTGTGATACAAGAATGAAGGTGAGTGAGAACATGTGAGGCAAAGTATATAGAAGGAAAGAAAGGGGTAAGAATTAGAGATAATGGCCAACGAATGAATATAGGTATTTATATCTACATGATGATGACAGTCAGGAGGCAAGTAAAAGGAGTTCAGTAATCTCAAATCGACCGTCATATTCAACTTCGATCCTAGTTACGTGCCACGATGGCGGGTTTGTATTCATACCGATCTGTACTGCTGTCTAGTCTGATCTTCTGATCTGTCTGTCTGTCTGTCTGTTTGTTAGTGTACAGGATTTCTCAAAAAGCTACGAATAGATTTGGACCAAATCGGTATACCAAGTTTATTTGGTATAAGGAAGAACTGATTTAATTTTGGATGAAATCTATTGACAACTGTTGCCATGGCAAACCAATTGATGAAATATTCGGCAGGAGGTATGCGCTCATACTGAGTGCATATATATATTATATATATATATATATATATATATATATATATATATATATATATATATTTTTTTTTATATAAACTTTTTTTTTAAAACTTTTTTATATGCGGGCGGAGGTATGCGCTCTACTGAGTACCCCCCCCCCCCCTAGTTTGACCTGTTTCAGGCCAGTTCGAATTTTTCAATAAGTTTCCATAATTCGAGCAAGTTTGAATTATCCTTAGCTTTACTAGTGGAAGTCCGACCTCTCCCATGCGGTGCGTGACGCGGCTGCCTAGCGTGATCTGATATATGAAAATTATCGTATAAATACGATAGGCGGAGGAAGAAGGCGGGAGGGGGAGGAGGAGGAAGGGGGGGAGGGGAAGGAGGGACGAGGAGGAGGAAGGAGGGGAGAGGGGGAGAAGAAGGAAGGAGATGGGACAAGGAAAGGAGGAGAGGAGGAGGAAAGAGGAGAAGAAAGGGAGGAAAGGAAATGGGAGGAGGAAGAACTATTTTTTTTAAGTATCCTTCGCTTTGTATACAATCTTTCAGAGTCCATCACGGGCCACTTCGCTCCTTGACGCATCCTACAGGAATCACGGAAGGGCATTGAAAGTCCCACAGGATTGCTACAGTATTCTTAGGTTTTTATAAGTACTTTGACAATCGCATAGGTGGCTCAATTAGGAATTAATAATAATTCAAATACTGAAAATAATAATACTGATCGTTGTATTGAAGTAATGATTAATCTAACAATTCCTATCAGATTTTTATGTCTTGTAGTAAGTTTTGTCTAATTTGTGGTTTTTAAGGAATATCTGTAAGTATCATGTCATTGTGAATTGGCTGAAATAGAGACTTCTAATCATTGTAACTGGAAAATTGACTCTAGATTCGTGTTCAGCATGCCCGAAAACTGCTAGGAACTAATTTTCAAGCAAATCTATTTTTCAAAAAATATTGCAAATTTTGTAAGGGGTATGTATGCCTTGATTTTTTTTTTAAATCGTTTTTTTTCAATAACTAAAAAACTATGGCAGATAGGTGCAACATGTATAGAGAAGTAAATATGAAGTATATCACGTGCTATTTGGCGAAGAGCAAAAAAATATTGATTGGTAAATAACCGAGAAAATAGCATATTCGTACATTTATACAAAATATAAATGTTCTCGACAACCATTGGGTGTTTTGACACCTAATGGTGCTTTTGTTTTCATGTGTTTCGATTATTGCATCATGTAGAACACGTCAAGATGAACCTTTGTTACTTCGAAATAGGAATTCGAAATTGGAAATAGAAGGAAAGAGGAAAGAAAACGAAACGTAGGAACAAAAATTGAAGGAAGCGGAAGAAGTAAGAGGAGATAGAAGAAGAGACGAAAGAAAATGAAAGGTAGGAACGAAAAATAGAAGGAAATAGAGAAGTAACAAAAAAATAAGAAAAGAAAACGAAACAGGAACGAAGGAATGAAATAAACCCAGGAAAGAAAAGGAAACTTAGGAGTGAAAATACGCAGGATGAAGAAAAATAGTAAGGTAAGAAACGAAAAAAAGAAAGAAACAGAGAAAGAAAACAAAACATAGGAGTCAAAATTACGTAGGAACGAGGAAATAAAACGATACGTAGGAAAACATAGAAGAAAGTAGCGGAAGTAAGAGGAACAAATACGGAAAGAAAACGAAGCGTATATAAGAGTGAAAATTACGTAGGAGTAAGAAAAATGGGCGGAATAAGACAGGGCGGCACAAAAAGAGAAGCCACAGCGTGAGTCAAGATGAGGTGGCGGCCATTAACGTCAAGGAGTGGCACACGGGCGGCCTCCACGCCCATCCATCACCGCCCCTGATGGATGGCAGGTGTCCCGCCCGTCCCGCCCACCGCCGCCGCCATCCATCCCCCGCGTCAATCCTGCGGCGGGAGTCCTAGACCTTGCAGGGGATTCTTCAGGTAGTGGTAACAGTGGTGGTGGTGGTGGTGGTGGTGGTGGTGGTGGTGGTGGTGGTGGTGGTGGTGGTGGTGGTGGTGGTGGTGGTGGTGGTGGTGGTAGTAGTAGTAGTTGTAGTAGTAGTAGTAGTAGTAGTAGTACTAGTAGTAGTAGTAGTAGAAGTAGAAGAAAAAGAAGAAGAAGAAGAAGAAGAAGAAGAAGAAGTAGAAGAAAAAGAAGAAGAAGAAGAAGAAGAAGAAGTAACATTGGGAGTAGTAGGGGCAAAAGAACAGTAGAAGTAGTAGTAGTAGTAGTAGTAGTAGTTGTAGGAGTACGTAGTAGTAGTTTTTTGTACCAAATGCATATACAAAATAAGTCGAATTTTTCTTCTTACAAAAATATTCATAATTAACAATAAATTATCCATAAAAACAGAGCTAAAACAGAACTAAAACATTTTGTCCAAATAAGATGATAAATCTACGTATACAAATTAAAGGGCTAACAACTTCCCCATGTTAATATTACTAAGAACAAAGTTTAAAATGCCAATGAACACAACATAAAGGCGAACCAAACGGTAAAATATTTCCATACCAAAAAACTTAAACGAAATTAATAGGACGTCAACGAACCCAAAAACAAGAGAACCCCCCCAAAAATAATTATACACAGACTGCAAAAAAGTGTAAAAAAACTATATACAGACTGCAAAAGCGAGCAAAAAAACTATACAGACGGCAAAAAAGAGCAAACAAAACTATATACAGACAACAAAAAAGAGCACACAAACTATATACAGACAACAAAAAAGAGCACACAAAACTATATAGACAACAAAAAAGAGCAAACAAAACTATATAGACAACAAAAAAGAGCAAACAAAACTATATACAGACAACAAAAAAGAGCAAACAAAACTATACAGACAACAAAAAAGAGCACACAAACTATATACAGACAACAAAAAAGAGCACACAAACTATATAGACAACAAAAAAGAGCAAACAAAACTATATAGACAACAAAAAAGAGCAAACAAAACTATACAGACAACAAAAAAGAGCAAACAAAACTATACAGACAACAAAAAAGAGCAAACAAAACTAAGACAACAAAAAAGAGCAAACAAAACTATACAGACAACAAAAAAGAGCAAACAAAACTATATAGACAACAAAAAAGAGCAAACAAAACTATACAGACAACAAAAAAGAGCAAACAAACTTAAGACAACAAAAAAGAGCAAACAAAACTATACAGACAACAAAAAAGAGCAAACAAAACTATACAGACAAACAAAAAAAAGAGCAAACAAACTATAGACAACAAAAAAGAGCAAACAAAACTATACAGACAGGCAAAAAAAAAAAGCAAACAAAACTATATACAGACAGCAAAAAAGAGCAAACAAAAACTATATCAGACAACAAAAAAGAGCAAACAAAACTATACAGACAACAAAAAAGAGCAAACAAAACTATATACAGACAACAAAAAAGAGCAAACAAAACTATACAGACAACAAAAAAGAGCAAACAAAACTATACAGACAACAAAAAAGAGCAAACAAAACTATACAGACGGCAAAAAAGAGCAAACAAAACTATATAGACAACAAAAAAGAGCAAACAAAACTATAGACAACAAAAAAGAGCAAACAAAAACATATAACATACAACAAAAAAAAAACAAACAAAACTATATACAGACAACAAAAAAGAGCAAACAAAACTATATACAGACAACAAAAAAGAGCAAACAAAACTATACAGACAACAAAAAAGAGCAAACAAAACTATAACAGACAACAAAAAAGAGCAAACAAAACTATACAGACAACAAAAAAGAGCAACAAAACTGTATACAGATAACAAAAAAAGAGCAAACAAAAACTATACAGGCAACAAAAAAGAGCAAACAAAACTATATACAGACAACAAAAAAGAGCAAACAAAACTTATAGACAAAAAAAAAAGAGCATAACCAAAAACAAACAAAACTATATACAGACAACAAAAAAGAGCAAATAAAACTATACAGACAACAAAAAAGAGCAAACAAAACTATATACAGACAACAAAAAAGAGCAAACAAAACTATACAGACAACAAAAAAGAGCAAACAAAACTATACAGACAACAAAAAAGAGCAAACAAAACTATATACAGACAACAAAAAAGAGCAAACAAAACTATACAGACAACAAAAAAGAGCAAACAAAACTATATACAGACAACAAAAAAGAGCAAACAAAACTATACAGACAACAAAAAAGAGCAAACAAAACTATACGACAACCAAAAAAGACAACAAAAAAGAAGCAAAAAACAAAACAAATATACAGACAACAAAAAAGAGCAAACAAAACTAGACAACAAAAAGAGCAAACAAAACTATACAGACAACAAAAAGAGCAAACAAAACTATAGACAAAAAAAAAGAGCAAACAAAACTATACAGACAACAAAAAAGAGCAAACAAAACTAGACAACAAAAAAGAGCAAACAAAACTATACAGACAACAAAAAAGAGCAAACAAAACTATATACAGACAACAAAAAAGAGCAAACAAAACTATAGACAACAAAAAAGAGCAAACAAAACTATACAGACGGCAAAAAAGAGCAAACAAAACTATATACAGACGGCAAAAAAGAGCAAACAAAACTATATACAGACAACAAAAAAGAGCAAACAAAACTATACAGACAACAAAAAAGAGCAAACAAAACTATATACAGACAACAAAAAAGAGCAAACAAAACTATATACAGACAACAAAAAAGAGCAAACAAAACTATATACAGACAACAAAAAAGAGCAAACAAAACTATATACAGACGGCAAAAAAGAGCAAACAAAACTATATACAGACAACAAAAAAGAGCAAACAAAACTATATACAGACAACAAAAAAGAGCAAACTAAACTATATACAGACAACAAAAAAGAGCAAACAAAACTATATACAGACAACAAAAAAGAGCAAACAAAACTATATACAGACAACAAAAAAGAGCAAACAAAACTATACAGACAACAAAAACAAGCAAATAAAACTATATACAGACAACAAAAAAGAGCAAACAAAACTATACAGACAACAAAAACAAGCAAATAAAACTATATACAGACAACAAAAAAGAGCAAACAAAACTATACAGACAACAAAAACAAGCAAATAAAGCTATATACAGACAACAAAAAAGAGCAAACAAAACTATACAGACAACAAAAACAAGCAAATAAAACTATATACAGACGGCAAAAAAGAGAGCATCAAAATCACACACCTATAAAACATGCCATTTTATCCCGCCATCCCGCCCAATCCCGCCATCCCATTATATCCCGCCCAATCCCTTCCCTCGCCTCACCCTCTTCATTATATCGGGGCAAACAATCCCTCATCAATATCCCACTATCGGTCTATCGGGGTCATCAATCGTTAACCGAGAGGAGGAGGAGGAGGAGGAGGAGGAGGAGGAGGAGAGAACATCTGTCTGCAATCTCTACCCCTCCCTCCCCAATAGCCCTCCCCCTCCCCCTTGCCTCCCTCCAAGCCCCCCCTCCTCTCGCCCCCCTCGCCCCCCCTCTCTCAGCTATATACGTCGCTATTAGTCATTTGTCAACAATGGTCTTTCATCCTCACGTGTTGTTTTTATCTTGACGTGGCATCACACACACACACACACACACACACACACACACACACACACACACACACACACACACACACCATCACTTTCATCTCTGTTGAACGATGCTGGAACTTGATCTTGGAAGGAAGGTTGCGAGGGAGAGGAGGAGGAGGAGGAGGAGGAGGAGGGAGGAGGAAGGGAGGAGGAGGAGGAGAGGAGGAGGAGGAGGAGGAGGAGAGGAGGAGGCAGTGATACAAAAAGAAAAGGAAATATCAGAATACTTTTTTCTGTCTTTTTACGTTTAGTCTTTGAGGATGAAGAATTAAGGAGGAGAAGAAGAAGAAGAGGAAGAAGATGATGATGATGATGATGAAAAAAAAGAGGAAAATAAAGTAAAAGAAACTACAACAACAATCACTACTACTACTACTACTACTACTACTACTACTACTACTACTACTACTACAAAGAAGAAGAAGAAGAAAGAGAAGATTCATCGAGAGACACTAATTAAGTCCTGTGTTGCTCCCCGACCGAGAGAGAGAGAGAGAGAGGAGAGAGGAGAGAGAGAGAGAGAGAGAGAGAGAGAGAGAGAGAGAGAAGAGAGAGAGAGGAGAGAGAGAGAGAGAGAAGAGAGAGAGAGAGAGAGAGAGAGAGAGAGAGAGAGAGAGTCAAGTAGATGAAGATGCAGTCAACTGGGACCAACACGCCATTCTCCTGGAAGGTAGAAAAATACACCTCCAGGAGTCAGTCAACATTCTAGGGGTGGAGTTCGACTCTGGCCTCACATACACCAGCCACGTCAAGAAGGTCGCCAAGGATGCTGCCTGGAAACTGAGCTGCATCCGACGCGTCGCGCACCTCCTGGACGCTCAGGGAGTCGGCACACTCTACAAGTCACAAGTCCGCTCCCTGATGGAATACTCGCCCCTCGCATGGTCCTCCTGCCCCCCGTCATACCTCCGCCTCCTTGACCGGGTTCAAGCCAGAGCCCAGCGGCTGGCCCGGCTGAAAGCCCCTGAGGCTGCTGCACAGATCATTCAACCTCTCCAGCAGCGGCGTGACGTGGCAGGCATGTGCGTCAT
>JACEEZ010021677.1:130000-142500 GCA_016584305.1 Chionoecetes opilio
GAGAGAGAGAGAGAGATAAGATAAGATAAGATTTTCATCCTATCTAGACACTTTGCAAGTACCAATTACAAGGTTATTGACTATACAAAGCGCCGCCACGTCAGCACGAACTAGGCGGACTCGAACCGCTGACCGAATGCACAGGGACGCTGCACATTGCGAACTCACGTCTCTACCAACCTTGCCACCCTGACGGGCAGAGAGAGAGAGAGAGAAAGAGAGAGGGAGAGAGGAGAGAAGGAGAGGATGAGAAAGAGAAGAGAAGAGGTGAGAGAGAGAGAGAGAGAGAAAGCCAATTGACAAACACATCAAATAATCATACAACAATTAAAAAGAAATATAATAGTTACGACACGAAATATCAGAGAGAGAGAGAGAGCGAGAGAGAGAGAGAGAGAGAGAGAGAGAGAGAGAGAGAGAGAGAGAGAGAGAGAGAGAGAGAGAGAGAGAGAGAGAGAGAGAGAGAGAGAGAGAGAGAGAGAGAGAGAGAGAGAGAGAGAGAGAAGAGAGAGAGAAGAGAGAGAGAGAGAGAGAGAGAGAGAGAGAGAGAGAGAGAAAAAAAAAATATTAATATGATAATGCAAAAATCTGGACTCTTTAATTAAACAACCTTTTTTTTGGTGAATATATATTTCTGAATGTATTGTTTACAAACTCATCCTTCTCCCCTTCCATTCCTGTTTTAATTTCTTTTTTATCCTTTTTTTTTATCATGTTTCTTCATTCCTTCCCTTCTGTCTCTCCTTTCCTCTTTATTTTGATTTCGCACTATTCATGGACTCTTCCTTTCCTTCTCTTCCTTCTCTTTCTTCATACACCTTTCTCCTATCTCTACTCTCCCTTTCGTTATGCCTCTCTCTTCTATCTCTCCTCTCCATCTCTCTTACTTCACCTCTTCACGGGCCTTCACCTTATGTCTCTCCTCTCCTTCTCCTCTTAATCACGCCGCCTCCTCATCCTCTCTCCTCTCCTTACAGATGGAAAACATGTCCTGGCGTGTAATAACATGTCACTGACGAGGATTATTGCGACTCCTAAGAAGAAGACGAAGAAGAAGAAGAAGAAGAAGACGAAGATGAAGACAACCTCCCTCGTTAACCCTAATGCGCCTTGGACAAAGAAGCTTGATTAGTGAATGACCTGCTTAAGATTGTCCCCTTCCCCCCTTCCCCACTCTTCCCCTCCCCCTCTTTCCCCTCTTCCCCACCTCTCCCCCCTCTAAGACCGCCCTCCAGAAATTGACCAATTATGAATGACAAGAAATGAGAAGGAAGGACTTTTGATGATAGTAATGGTGGTGGTGGTGGTGGTGGTGGCGGGGGGTGGTTGGTGGTGGTGGTGGTGGTGGTGGTGGTGGTGGTGGTGGTGGTGATGGTAATGATGATGAGTGGCGGTGAAAAGGATGCATTAGTTATCTTTTTTTTTTTTTTTTTTTGAGCAATGAGGTTAAGTTACGTGATGAGAATGATATGTAGAAATGTTGATGAGGCGATTCATGTGTGAGAGAGAGAGAGAGAGAGAGAGAGAGAGAGAGAGAGAGAGAGAGAGAGAGAGAGAGAGAGAGAGAGAGAGAGAGAGAGAGAGAGAGAGAGAGAGAGAGAGAGAGAGAGAGAGAGGGGAGAGAGAGAGAGAGAGAGAGAGAGAGAGAGAGAGAGAGAGAGAGAGAGAGAGAGAGAGAGAGAGAATTTCAAGAATTGCATATAAAAATGACACTTCATTTTACTCACAAAACTGCAAATATGATAAAGAAGATGATGATGATGATGATGACTGACTTTTTTTCCTGACATCCTTTTTTCCTGACATCTAGCATTATTATCAACGTTTTGGAGTTAGAGAAGAAGTATTACGTATAAAAAAAAACTTAACACACACACACACACACACACACACACACACACACACACACACACACACACACACACACACATACACACAAACACACACACACACACACACAATCACACACACACACAAATACCTAAATACGCAATCATACAATCATTCCTTCGTTCGTTTCGTTGCGTGTCGTTACATTTCCTGCCACAAAGGGCGTAAAGGTCCCCCCCTCCCCCTTCCCCCCCTGCCCCCCTACCTCCCCCCCCCTAAACTGTCGTTCTATTAACCTTCCCTTTGAAAAGTCACTCAGGGCGGCGTCATCACCAGTTAATGGAGAGGGAGGACGCCTCGCCGCCCCTCCGTACATTGGCCGCCTTTTTGTATGGACACAATCCATTCGAAACGCAATTATACATGGCATAGCTTAAGGGCGTGCTGTGCCTGGAGGAGGAGGAGAGGAGGAGGAGGAGGAGGAGGAGGAGGAGGAGGAGGAGGAGGAGGAGGAGGAGGAGGAGGAGAGAGGATTATATGGTGGTGGCGAGTAATGTTGATGATGAGGATTAGGATCAGGATGAGACGGAGGAATTAAAGAAAAGGAGGAAAAAATAAGATGAGTGAGCATTGGCCGCCTCGTGTTGGGCTGACCTGCCACCCAGCGGCCAGGTGAGGCGGTGGTGGTGGTGGTGGTGTGGTGGTGGTGGTAGCGGTGGTGGTGGTGGCGGTGGTGGTGGTGGTGGTGTGGTGGTGGTGGTGGCGGTGGTGGTGTGGTGGTGGTGGTGGTAGCGGTGGTGGTGGTGGCGGTGGTGGTGGTGGTGGTGGTGGTGGTGATGTAGTGGTGGTGGCAGGAGCGCCCGCCAGGTGTTAGTTTGGTTCATGCATTATCTGTATTGATATTCAAGGCGCCCTGGGCGGCGCGGCGCGGCTCTAGGAGTGTTACCGCGGGCGTCGCGGCGGCGTGGCTGCGGCGCGGCGAGATATGTCCTGGGATCGTCAGGTTTATTATTGCTTTTTGACCGGCACAAAAAGCCTCGACGGACAATTGCGTCGCCCCTTGAGGCCGCTCAGGATGGTTTTGTGTTGGGTTTTGTCAAGTATCGTAATTGCGTCTCCGTCTTGGCGGGGCCTGAGGGGAGGCGGGGCGCGCCACACCCACATGGGGGGCGGAAGAAAGAGTCCCGCCGGCAGCCGTGGCGCCGCTCAATGGAAACGTCAGTAAGCCCGTTGGCCGGAGAAAAGGTGACTTCTGGAGCCCCGGTGTTGGAGAAGGGAAAGTCGCAGGGTAAGAAAGGTCTCACAGGACCTCCGGCACTGTTCCCGAGACCCTGGCGAGTCCTACAGGACCACCGGGCAGACGCAGCGCCCGCGGACACGCTCACAGTGTGCTGGGAACAAGTACAAGTTTGTTACCGGCACCCAGCTGGCAGGGCGGCGCCCGGGAAGGCTGTACCACCGCGATGCCCCACCAAAGACACGTCCTGGGGCGGCTGGACACACTGGCGAGGGCTGCAACAGTTGCCGGTGAGGCCCCGCGCCCCCACCACCCTGCCGCCCCTGCCGGGACTGAGGCGGTGGTCGGCGGACGCGGATGACGCACTTCAGCGAAATTGAGATTTTTCGTCTAATTGTAATTGGTCTTCGGTCAGTGAAGTGGTGCACCGTGCAGGCTTCCAGGCGCAGGGCGTGTGACAACAGCTCCAGGATGCGAGCCGGACCTGCATCTGACTGCGGCGGGTTGGGGCAGGGCAGGGCAGGGCAGGGACGGGGCAGGGCAGGGTAGGGCAGGGACCGGCCGGGCAGGGCAGGGCGGGCATCCTGGGCCTCCCGCTGCGGGCCGAGACGGTGACAATGGTCCGCGTCGCTGGGATGTTTCCAACGACCCTGTCATTACCCAGCAGAGGCCGCCACCGCCACCCCGGCCTGGGAGACGATCGCTCCGGGAGAACCCAGCGTCAGGAGGCGGCGTCCCCCAGGGCGGCACAAAGGGAGGCAGAGGAGGCGAGCCGCACCGCCACACACCAACCCTATAATGTCCACACACTTTGCAAGGAAACACAATAACATCAACAAAAACTCGGAGAATCATTGGTATCCTTCTGCAGAGAGAGAGAGAGAGAGAGAGAGAGAGAGAGAGAGAGAGAGAGAGAGAGGCGACAGAGCATCCTTCGTGTCGTGATCACCAGCGTGTCACCCCAACCATCACCTCTGTCCACTCCCAGCACCACCAGAGGATCGCAGAGCAGGGCGTCGCGTATCAGGTTCCCGCTCCCCTCCGCCGCGCCTCACCTCCCGCCGGCCCGCGCCCCAACACCCCTTAATTATCTCCACTCGCGGGGCACCAAAGCCATCAGGAAGGTAACCCGACACTCTTCATTGAGATGGAAATGCAACACACACGCTAATCTCATGGGCTTTTTAAGGGAAATGACGAGGTTGTTGCTTTATGAGGGAGAAGGGTGGTGTGTGAGGGTGAGGAGACAGGGTGACTCTTATTCTTCACACCGAGGGAGGGGAGTGTGTGTGTGTGTGTGTGTGTGTGTGTGTGTGTGTGTGTGTGTGTGTGTGTGTGTGTGTGTGTGTGTGTGTGTGTGTGTGTGTGTGTGTGTGTTTCCTGAGGTATCTGCGCCTCAGTATTGATATGACAAAAGAGAAAGAAAAAAAGAATATCCCTCTAGAATAAAAATAAAAAGTTATGCATCACTAAAGCTGTGAATATTATCTATCATAGTTCTTGCCCCTCCCAGTCCTCTTATCCTCCTTATCTCCTTCTCTTCTCCTTATCTTCTTCTCTTCTTCTTATCTCCTTCTCTTCTCCTTTTCTTCTTCCTTCTTCTATCTCCCTTTCTTTTCGTCACTCCTCCTCCTCTCCCTTCTTCTTCCTTCTTCTATCTCCCTATATTTCCGCCCCTCCTTCTATTCTCCTTCCTTCGTCTTCTTTCTTCTATCTCCCTCTCTTTACGTCCCTCCTTCTCTTCTCCCTTCTTCTTCTTCCGCCTTCTATCTCCCTTTATTTCCGTCCTTCCTTCTCTTCTCCCTTCTTCTTCTTCCTCCTTCTATCTCCCTTTCCTTACGTACCTCCTTCTTCTTCCTTCTCACTCCCTTTATCTCCATTCCTCCTCCTCCTCTCTCCTTCATGCCTCAACACTTTCAAGCGTCACCAAACTTGCCGCACAAAACTTGAATAGAATAATAAGTAATAAGAATCATTTCCGAGCGCCTAAAGTACGTCTGTTTCGGGGAATCTATCGTGTCGTTTGGCCAAGAGAGAGAGAGAGAGAGAGAGAGAGAGAGAGAGAGAGAGAGAGAGAGAGAGAGAGAGAGAGAGAGAGAGAGAGAGAGAGAGAGAGAGGAGAGAGAGGAGAGAGAGAGAGAGAGAGAGAGGAGAGAGAGAGAGAGAGAGAGAGAGAGAGAGAGGAGAGAGAGAGAGAGAGAGAGAGAGAGAGAGAGAGAGAGAGAGAGAGAGAGAGAAGTACTGGGAACCGAAAAAACGTGTTCAAGGTTTCACAAGACTCAGAGTAGGATTGTCACTCTTCTTGGTTTCCTCTCACGTAAAGCATTTCCTCCATAGTAGAATAGAAGAATAGCAGAAATTGTAGCTTCCTTATTTTATGTTCTTAAATGGAAGAATAAATGAAGAAGAAGAAGAGAGGGGTGAAGATACGGCATTTTCTCTTTAAAACGTCGAGAAAATAATTGCTAAAAATGGAAGAAAAAAGAAGAAGAAGAAAGAAGAAGAAGAAGAAGAAGAGAAGGAGAGGGGTAAAGATACGGCATTTTCTCTATACAGTGTCAAGGAAACTGATAAAAATGGAAGAAGAATAAAAGAAGAGAGGGATGAAGATAGGAGCATTTTTTCTGTACCGCTTAAATAACTAATGGTAGATATGAAAGAAAAAAAAGAGGGGTGAGAAGACGACATTTTTTCTATACCACATCAAATAAACAATGATAAAAATGGTAGAATAAAAAAGAAGAAGGGTGAAGATACGACTTTTTTTTTTATATATATAACACGTAAAAGAAACTGATAACAATGGAAAAATATAAGAAAAGGTTAGAATACGGCATTTTCCTTATACTAGTACATAAAAACAACAATGGTAGAAAGGAAAAAAATAAAAGATAGCTATGGATACGGCATTTTTTCTATACCCAGTCAAATAAAAGATGGTAGAAATGGAGAAACAAAAAAAAGAAGGGTGGAGGTGACGACATTTATGTTTTTAACCCCTTCACGCCCAGATCTTTCCTTGGCTATAAAAAAAATGTATGTTGTCGAGCCATAAAATTAAGAAAAGTCACTTAATATACCAAATTAATTAGTCGACAAGGGTACTAAACAGGTCATATCTATAAAATATTGCTTATATTCACTAAAAATCGTCTAATGCTGCCCAAATTTCAATGGAAAATACGTTCTGGGCCTCAAGGGGTTAACGCGTATAGGAAATAATGATAAAAATGGAAGAATTAAAGGAAGAGAAATAAGGATACAACCTTTTCTTGATATCCACGTTAAGAAAACAATGATGAAATGGAGGAATCAAAGCAGAGAGAGAGAGAATACAGCATTTTCTTGATATCCACGCCAAGAAAACAATGGTAGAAATGGAGGAATCAAAGCAGAGAGAGAGAGAATACAGCATTTTCTTTATACCACGCCAAGAAAACAATGATGAAATGGGAGAATGAAAGAAGCGAGAGAGAGAATACAGCATTTTCTTGATATCCACGCCAAGGAAACAATGGTAGAAATGGAGGAATGAAAGAAGCGAGAGAGAGAATACAGCATTTTCTTTATACCACGCCAAGAAAACAATGATGAAATGGAAGAATGAAAGCAGAGAGAGAGAGAATATAGTATTTTCTTTATACCACGCCAAGAAAACAATGATGAAATGGAAGAATGAAAGAAGCGAGAGAGAGAATACAGTATTTTCTTGATATCCACGCCAAGAAAACAATGGTAGAAATGGAGGAATGAAAGAAGAGAGAGAGAGAATACAGTATTTTCTTTATACCACGCCAAGGAAACAATGGTAGAAATGGAGGAATGAAAGAAGCGAGAGAGAGAATACAGTATTTTATTTATACCACGCCAAGAAAACAATGGTAGAAATGGAAGAATGAAAGAAGCGAGAGAGAGAATACAGTATTTTCTTTATACCACGCCAAGGAAACAATGGTAGAAATGGAGGAATGAAAGAAGAGAGAGAGAGAATACAGTATTTTCTTTATACCACGCCAAGGAAACAATGGTAGAAATGGAGGAATGAAAGAAGCGAGAGAGAGAATACAGTATTTTCTTTATACCACGCCAAGAAAACAATGATGAAATGGAAGAATGAAAGAAGCGAGAGAGAGAATACAGTATTTTCTTTATACCACGCCAAGAAAACAATGATGAAATGGAAGAATGAAAGAAGCAAGAGAGAGAATACAGTATTTTCTTGATATCCACGCCAAGGAAACAATGGTAGAAATGGAGGAATCAAAGCAGAGAGAGAGAGAATACAGCATTTTCTTGATATCCACGCCAAGAAAACAATGGTAGAAATGGAAGAATGAAAGAAGCGAGAGAGAGAATACAGTATTTTCTTTATACCACGCCAAGGAAACAATGGTAGAAATGGAAGAAGAAGAAGTAAGGAAGAAGATAGCATGAGGATCCGGCATTACTACAGGCCTTCAGGTTGTCAAATTAGTCACGAGTTCCGCCAATCCCGAGGCAGGGCGTGTCATGCATCAAGGCGCCTGTCAGGGAGAGGTCATTACGCGCACCTCACGCCCGCTAACCACCAATTATGCAGCCCTTCCCGGCGTGCGATTGGCGGAGCGGTGATGATGAGTGTGTGAGGGCGAGTACCTGTCTGACGAAGGGACGTAGTGATCGATTACTCCTGCAGAAAGGAAGGGAACAGGGGTACGAGGGAAAAATGAAGGGGAAGAAGGGGTTAAGAGAGAGGAAAAGAGGGGAAGAAGGGGTTAAGAGAGGAAAAGAGGGGAAAAAGGGTTAAGAGAGGAAAAGAGGGGAAAAAGGGTAGGAGGAAAAGAGGGGGGGAATGGGTTAAGAGAGGAAAAGAGGGGGGAAAGGGTTAAAGAGAGGAAAAGAGGGGAAAAGGGTTAAGAGAGAGGAAAAGATGGAAAAAAGGGGTTAAAAGAGAGGAAAAGAGGGGAAAAAGGGGTTAAAAGAGAGGAAAATATGGAAAAAAAGGGTTAAGAGAGAGGAAAAGATGAAAAAAAGGGTTAAGAAGAGGGGAAAAAAGGGGTTAAAAGAGAGGAAAAAGATGAAAAAAAGGGTTAAGAGAGAGGAAAAGAGGGGAAAAAAGGGGTTAAGAGAGAGGAAAAGATGGAAAAAGGAGTAATAGGGAGGAAAAGAGGGAAAAAAGTGTGAATGTGAATGAGGTGGAATGTTGTAAGTGTGGAAAAGTTTGATAATTGAAAGAGAGAAAAAAACACACACCTACAAATACCACATATATTTCCCCCAAGATTCCAATGTCAACAATTAAAACATATTTTTTACCAATGAACCTGTAATTTGTTTGACCTTCCTAAAAACCCAATTCATTAACCCGGTAATAGAACTCACTTCATTAACTAAACTAATAAATTATAATCATACAATATAAAAAGAGCCATTATTGTATCCTGTATTGTATTCATTGTATAACTCAGCGTAAGTGAAATCATGGGTGTTAAAAAAAAGTATTTACACACTCAGAAATAAGGGGTATATTAAGGGTAGAATTGTTACATCACACCATCACTACCCTTTTTATACCCTATGTCCAGGCTGGAGGGTAGATGCTGCTGATTATACCCTTCATCTACCCTTTATCTACCCTTTTTAGACGAGAGGGATGAGAAAGGGTACATTTGGGGTTCGAAAAGGGTATATTTAGGGTTGCAAAAGGGTAAGGGTAGAAAAAGGGTAGCAGTATTTCATCACTACAAATACCCTTTTTCTACCCTTTTCCTACCCTTCTTTTCTAAGAGTGTATGTCCTATCAACTTAACCCCTTCACGCCCAGATCTTTCCTTTGCTATAAAAAAATCGTCTATTCTTAGCCATAAAATCATGAAAACTAACTGAATATATCAAATTAGCTAGTAGACAAGGATACTAAACAGGTCATTATCTATAAAATATTACTTATATTCACTAAAAATCGTCTCATGGTACCCAAATAACAATGGAAATTATGTGCTGGGCCTCAAGGGTTAAAAGCTCTATTCCTTCTTTCTCCCCATTTTATCATCATCATCATCTTTTTCTGAACGATATCTATGTCAGTACTTTCCTATCTACTTTTTACCACAACCACAACTCAATTTTTCTTCATTTCTTCATATTCCTTCATTCTCCCCATTTTATTATCTATCATCTTTTTTTTAACTATATCTATGCCAGTACTTTCCTATCCACTTTTTACCACAACCACAACCCACTTTTAATGAACAATAGTAAGGCGAGAACAAGAGCGAAACTAAGACGAACGATTCTGAAACCAAAAATAAAAATAAAACTGATCAGATATTTACTCTCGAATCAGATAAGAATAGTGAAAGTTACTAATTAAGAGAGAGAAAGCTTGCAAGTCCCCTTCAGAGGGAGAGAGAGAAGAGAAGAGAGAGAGAGAGAGAGGAGAGAAGAGAAGAGAGGAGAGAGAGAGAGAAGGAGAGGAAGAGAGGAGAGAGAGAAGAAGAGAGCGAGAGGAGAGAGAGGAGAGAGAGAGAGAGGAGATAGAGATACGACATCTAACCACGAAGACCAACTGACAAGAGTTATGATGAGAGAGAGAGAGAGAGAGACGGGAGAACGATGAGAAGAGGGAGAAGGAGACGGTTCAACCGAGCATGACGAGTAGAGAGAGAGAGAGAGAGAGAGAGAGAGAGGAGAGAGAGAGAGAGAGAGAGAGAGCGAGAGAGAGAGAGACAGTGTCTTTGACCATCTGGACACTTCTGATACAACACAAGCGTTATTGGCTTCAAGCGCCACACGGCGTGACGAATGTGGCGTCGAACGTGACCGAAGCAGGGAGACAGGAGTCTACGCTTACCCCGCCTCCCCTCGATATAGTAGAAGGATGGGATGGAATGTGAGAGAGAGTGAGGAAGAGTCGAAAGAGAAACTTTAACGTATGTCCGCACTACACTGATATAAAGGATGCGTGATTTGAATGTGTGAGTAGGGAGAGGGTCTAGAAGGCCTAATACAACCAGTTCTCCCTTCCTTAAAACCTCCTTACACCTCAATCTTTAAATCCTACACTCGTTAAAAAAAAAAAACTAACTTATCCACCTAAAAAAAAATTTACATATAAAACTACAAAATCTTACATTAAAAAAAATTAATCTTAGACATCTTTAAAAATAAATCTTACACCTCAAAAAAAAAAAATCTTACACCTTAAAAAAAAAAAAATCTTACACCTCAAAAAAAAATCTTACACCTAAAAAAAAAAAATCTTACACCTCAAAAATAAAAATCTTACCTCAAAAAAAAGTCTTACACCTACAAAAAAAAATCTTACACCTCCCCAAAAAAAATCTTACACCTAAAAAAATTAATTCTTACACATACAAAAAAAATCTTACCTCCAAAAAAAAAAAATCTTTTACATTTAGAAAAAAGAAAAAAAAATCATTACACCTCCACAAAACCCAAAACTGTTTACCTTCCACAAAAAAACTAATCATTAACACCTTTACAAAAACCGAATAATTTACACACCTTCCAAAAAATAATCATTTACATCTCCAAATAAACAAATCATTTACAATAAAAAATCCCCAATCATTTCACCTTCCACCAAAACCTAATCTTTTCATTATACAACCCTAATCCTTTGGCGGCGGGAGGGGGGAGGGGAAGGGGAGGGGAGAGGGAAGGAGGGAAGGGCTAACAGTTGCCAATCAAGAGTGTGATGGTATAGATATAATTAAAAGGGGGTTTGTGGGCAGCCCTTGATACGTTCAGTTCAATAACATTAAAACTTCGTATGTTCAAAGAGATTTTATAATTGCAGGATATCAAATGAGTTATCTGGGAAAAGATCTTAGTTAGTTGTGGTGCTATAGATGAGAGAGCGAGAGAGAGAGAGAGAGAGAGAGAGGAGAGAGAGAGAGAGAGAGAGAGAGAGGAGAGAGAGAGAGAGAGAGAGAGAGAGAGAGAGAGAGAGAGAGAGAGAGAGAGAGAGAGAAGAGAGAGAGAGAGAGAGAGAGAGAGAAAAAAAAATAGGTAAATAATTAAAACAGTAAGAGGAAGAGGAGGAGGAAAAGGGAGGAGGAGGAGGAGGAGGGAGGAGGAGGAGGAGGAGGAGGAGGAGGAGGAGGAGGAGGAGGAGGAGGAGAAGAAAAAAGAAGAAGAGGAAGAAGAGGAGGAGGAGGAGGAGGAGAGAGGAGGAGGAGGAGGAGGAGAGGAGGAGGAGGAGGGAGGAGGAGGAGGAGGAGGAGGAGGAGGAGGAGGAGGAGAAGAAAAAAGAAGAAAGGAAGAAGAGGAGGAGGAGGAGGAGGAGGAGGAGGAGGAGGAGGAGGAGGAGGAGGAGGAGGAGGAGGAGGCGTTTATGGGGAAGCAGGTTGGCGTGAAAGTAAATCACCACGTGGCATGGGGGACCATTAACATTCCCCGGGAGAGGCGCCCCCCCTGGCTAGTCCTGCGGGGGGCGGGGTTCCTGTGCGCGTGACCTGCCTGCCGAAGGAGACACACTGGGTGGGTGGGTGGGGGGGGCGAGGCGGGGCAGGAGTGAAGGAGGCATAGGATAAAATAGGATATGGGTGAAGATGAATTGCCCCGCATATACAACACACACACACACACACAACACACACACATACACACACACACATATATATCCTTACACATACATACATACATAAATACTCAAGAGGGAATCGAACCCTTGGCTGGCATACTGGAGAGAGAGAGAGAGAGAGAGAGAGAGAGAGAGAGAGAGAGAGAGAGAGAGAGAGAGAGAGAGAGAGAGAGAGAGAAGAGAGGAGAGAGAGAGGGGAGGAGAACAGACGTTGAGAGAAAAACACATTGAACAGAAAACAAAAAATCATATGCCACCAAATACCAACCCCCCTTCTCTCTCTTTTCTCTCTCTCTCTCTCTCTCTCTCTCTCTCTCTCTCTCTCCTCTCTCTCTCTCCTCTCTCTCTCCTCTCCCACCCTTCCTTCTCTCTCTCCTCTTCTCCCCTCTTTACACGCACCCTTCCCTCTCTCCCTCTCTTCTCTTTCTTCTCCTCACCCTTCCACCTCTCCCTCTCTCCCTTCCTTTGCCCTCTCTCCCTCCCTCCCTCTCTCTACCTTCTCTTTCCTTCCCACTCCACACTCACCCTTCCACTCTTCCCTCTCCTCTCCCTCTCCACTCCCACCCCACTCTCACTCACCCTCCCTCCCTTCCTCTCCAACACCCGGGGACTATCAATACATTACACACACACACACACACACACACACACACACACACACACACACACACACACACACACACACACAGTCCTGCACAAACCTTCCCGTCACTATTTTTCTTTTTCTTTTCTCCTTCTTTTTCTTTCTCTATTCTCTATTTTTTTTTCTCTCTGTCTCTCTGTCTCTCTCTATTCTCTATTTTGTTCTCTCTCTGTCTCTCTCTAGTCTCTATTTTTTCTCTCATT
>JACEEZ010021677.1:147500-162500 GCA_016584305.1 Chionoecetes opilio
ACTATTACTATTTGTGGACTACATGTGTTTTACTTGCTGTGGAGTTTTTATATTTTCATTACATATGAATATGTTTTGTGTTATAAAACTGTATAGTCAATAAATATATCTATCTATCTAGTATCTATCTATGTATGCATATTCATATATCTACCTATCCATCTACCTATCCATATATCTATTTGTAAGTCTATCTATTGCCAAGTCTATTACACAGTGACAGTTATAAGCTCTATCATTATTATTGCTATTATTATTATTATTATCATTATTATTATTATCATTATTATCAAAAACCTTTCTTTACTCCTATAATAAAGTAAGGGAAAAGGGGCACAATAGACCCCTCCCCCTTCCCCCATCAACCCCTTCACGCCCTGATCTTTCCTTTGCTATAAAAAATCGTATGTTGTCGAGCCATAAAATAACGAAAAGTAACTGAATATACCAAATTAGTTAGTCGACAGGGATACTAAATAGGTCATATCTATAAAATATGGCTTATATTCACTAAAAATCGTCTAATGGTACCCAGATTAAAATGGAAATTACGTTATGGGTCTCATGTGGTTAAAGTTGCCAGGACAGAAACCTTTAATGGGTGTTGGGGGGTTGTGTGGGGGGGTTGAGGTCATGCCCCATTAGTAGGTGACACAGCCTCGTGACCCTGAATGACCTGACATGTGCCTTCCATCTCGGTGTGTTGAGGGAAGGTGTGAAGTGTTTAGAGAGAGAGAGAGAGAGAGAGAGAGAGAGGAGAGAGAGAGAGAGAGAGAGAGAAGAGAGAGAGAGAGAGAAGAGAGAGAGAGAGAGAGAGAGAGAGAGAGAGAGAGAGAGAGAGAGAGAGAGAGAGAGAGAGAGAGAGAGAGAGAGAGAGAGAGAGAGAGAGAGAGAGAGAGAGAGAGAGAGAGAGAGAGAGAGAGAGAGAGAGAGAGAGAGAGAGAGAGAGAGAGAGAGAGAGAGAGAGAGAGAAGAGAGAGAGAGAGAGAGAGAGAGAGAGAGAGAGAGAGAGAGAGAGAGAGAGAAAAAAAAAAGTGTGAGAGAAAAAAGAAAGAGAGAAAGAGAGAAAAGAGAGAAAGAGAGAGAAAAAGAGAGAAAGAGAGAATTTGAAGCATCTCTTAAAACCATCTCTTCTTTACCTCATATCTCTTCTCTCTCTCTCTCTCTCTCTCTCTCTCTCTCTCTCTCTCTCTCTCTCTCTCTTCTCTTCTCTCTCTCTCTCCCCCATCACCACACATCAACGCTAATAATTCTCGTGTGTCGCCAAAGTAACCTTCCGTTGACCTTTGACCCGTGACCTCGAGGTGACCAGCCGCGTGTCGCTACTCATGTGACCTGACCCTTGACACCTATTTTTTTTTCCTTATTTCATTTCTTTTCTTTTCTATTCGCATTGTTTTTCTCTTTTATTTTCTCCTACAAAACACTTTCTCTCTTCCCTCTCCTCCTTTCCCTATTTCTCTCTTTTCCATGATTTTCCCTCTTATTTTCTATAACTACATGACACTTTCTTTCCTTCTCCTTCTTCTTCTTCATCTCCTACTTTTTTTTGTAACACATTTATACAATATTTTAGCACTGAACTTTATTTATTTTTATTTTATTACTCATACTTTTTTTTCTTGTGACAAATTGACGTTATTTCTGAACTTTCCTTTTTTCTTATATATTTTACTTCTCATACTTATTTTTCTGTTAACACATGGACTATATTTTAGCACACGAGTATAACACACACACACACACACACACACACACACACACACACACACAAATAAAGATTAGTATATATAAAAAAAACTCAAATAAAGTCGACGTTTCAGAACCATAATTTCACTTCGACGTTCCATAAATCTTGACAGGAAGTGTTTCTCTGCCTGTATTTTGAGACGCAACGGAGCCCCTCCCTTCCCTCCCCCCCCTACCCTGAACCCCTCTCCCCCTCACCCCCAACCATGAATCTCTCAACCACCACCCACAACCTGCTTCTAATTACACTCTCCCCCTCTCACCCTCCTTCCTTCATTTCCCTTCCCTCCTTCCCCTCTCTTTCCTCTCCTTCCTTCATTTCCCTTCCCTACCTTCCCCTCTCTCCCTTCTTCCTGCCTTCCTTCCTTCCTTCCTTCATTTCCCTTCCCTCCTTTCCCCTCTCTTTCCTCCCCTTCCCTTCTTTCCCTTCCCTCCTTCCTCTCTTCCCTTCTCCTGCCTTTTCCCCTTCTTCTTTCGCCTCTCTCCCTTCTTCCTGCCTTCCTTCCTTCCTTCATTTCCCTTCCCTCCTTCCCCTCTCTCCCTTCTTCCTGCCTTCCTTCCTTCCTTCATTTCCCTTCCCTCCTTTTCCCCTCTCCTTCCCCTCTCTCCCTTCTTCCTGCCTTCCTTCGTTTCAGTTTCTTCATATATTTCCGTTCATCCTGTTTTTATCTTATTTTCTTTGTCTTCTATAATAATAATAATAATAATAATAATAATATAATAATAATAATAATAATAACTATTTTATTTTATGGTTCCTTTTCGTTTATTTTGCTATTTCTTTTCTTTTTCTCTCTCTCTCTCCTCTCTCTCTCTCGTCTCTCTCTCTCTCTCTCCTCTCATCTCTCTCTCTCTCTCTCTCTCTCTCTCTCTCTCTTCTTTCCTACTCTTTTTCCCTCCTTCGTTCACATGTTCTTCTTCTCTCTCTCTCTCTCTCTCTCTCTCTTCTCTCTCTCTCTCTCTCTCTCTCTCTCTCTCTCTCTCTCTCTCCTCTCTCTCTCTCTCTCTCTCTCTCTCTCTCTCTCTCTCTCTCTCTCTCTCTCTCTTTCCTACTTTTTCCCCCTCCTTCGATCACACGTTTCTTTCTCCACCTCATTTTTCTCTTTCATTACTCTTCTCTCTATTTTCCTTTTTTCTTCTTCTTTTTTCCTTCCTGCGCGACTTTCACGAAAACTATAAATTTGGGAATCTCACTAAAATCTACAAATATTTCAACCTTTTTTTTATATACAAGAATACAAGAGGTGTTTCGAAATTATCTACACATCGAATTTTGAGATGTATAATTTTCGGATGTATAACCAATGTTGAAGAATGTGAGAATTTCCAAAAATAAAAATAAACTACGTATGCTTTTTTTTCATTTGATTTTTCTTCTTTCTTTTTTCACATTGTCATTTTTTGGGTCTAACTTGTTCCAAAATGTTATCTTCATTTTCTGTCCAACCTTTTTCCTTCTCTGTCTACAATTCATTAACTTAATTCTCTTACTAATTATACTTATTATTTTTCTTTTCTAAAACAAATGCACGAACTTAATTTTCTTGTTAATAATACTCTCATTTTCTCTCTCCTATTCCTCCTCCTCCTTCTTTTTTTCCCTCTCTTCCTCCTTCCTTCTTCTATCTACATTCTACGCCAATATACGATTATTCTCTTCATATACATACTCTTTTTCTTTTTACCTCTCCTCCTCCTCTTTTTTCTTTTCCTCCTCCTCCTCCTCCTCCTTCCTATTATTATCATTTTCCTCTCCCCTTCCTCCTCCTTCTTCTACACACCAATACATGATTTTTCTCTTCCTAGATTATACACTTTCTTTTTTACTCTCCTCTCCTCCTCCTCCTCCTCCTCCTCCTCCTCGTTTAGGGTAAGGCCACCAGGGGTCTGAGTGCCACTATAACGACCTGACGACCACACGACCCCAAACACTGACCAGCCTCCCTCCTTCCTCTCCTCCTCCTCCTCTTCCTCCTCCCGGTCGGCACTCTTTGCTGTGACGGAGGTGTCGAAGCTACCACCTTTACGGCACAACTTAATGACCTCGGCTTACCACTGTGTGTGTGTGTGTGTGTGTGTGTGTGTGTGTGTGTGTGTGTGTGTGTGTGTGTGTGTGTGTGTGTGTCATTCACCCATGGTCTTGTCCACGCCAGTCGGACTCGCGATCGCCAGTTTCATCCTTCCGGTGCGAGCTTGGAGCTCATTATTACCGACTTTGGGTAATGCTGGGACCTCACACACCACACACCCATCCCCTTGCTCAAGTGGGACAGTAACCACCAGAATTTGTCAGTGAAAAATCCCCGGGAGCAGTGAGGATTCGAACCGGCTACCACAGAATAGCAGGCCACTATCACTGACCACGTGGCGCTTGCCATCTGGGTGTGCGTTGGTGTTGTGTGTGGACGGAAGTGTTCAGTAATACAAGAGAGTTAGACGGACAAAGATAGAAGAGGGTGTGTGTGTGTGTGTTGGTTTGTGTGTTGTGTGTTGTGTGTGTGTGTGTGTGTGTTGGTTACTGGCGGTGTCGTTTTATATACATGATTACCACATCCACAGCCCACCACCATCACCACCACCACCACCACGATCATCGACAACACGACAGGTTCAACACAAGACAACACACACTACACAACACAAAACACAGGCAATACACGACACAAACAGCCCACAACGAAGGCTTACTACGATACAGTGACGACTCATAACACATACACACACACACAACACAAACACACACACACACACCCACACAAACACACACAACCAACACACACACACACACACACACACACACACACACAAACACAACACAACACACAACACACACACACACACACACCTTCATCTCCATGTGGAATATATTATCCTTACCTTCATTTCCTTTTTCTTCCCTTATTTTCACTACTTTTTGCCTTCACTTCTTTTCTTCCTCCTACTCATTCGTTTCCATTCCTTCTCTTCCTCATTCTCCTTTTCCTTCAACAACTAAACTTCCTTCTTCTTCATCTTCTTTTTGTTTTCTTTATCTATATCACTTCTCTTTTTTTATATCGTGTTCTCTTGGCGTGTGTTCGGATTTTGTTCTTTTATTCTTTCTCTCTTCTTCATCTTCTTGTTCTCGTTCTTGTAATTTTTTGTTTTCTTCTTCTTCTTCTTCTTCTTCTTCTTCTGTTCTGGTTCTGGTTCTGGTTCTGGTTCTGGTTCTGGTTCTGGTTCTTTCTGGTTCTGGTTCTTGTTCTGGTTCTTGTTCTTCTTCTTTTTCCTCCTCCTCCTCCTCCTCCTCCTCCTCCTCCTCCTCCTCCTCCTCCTCCTCCTCCTCCTCCTCCTCCTCCTCCTCTTTACAGTACATCATCAACCTCCCTCCATAAGTCACCAACGATTAGGCAGCGGAGGTCCCCCGTCATCCTTCCCTCCGAGACCCACACCCAGGGGCGCGGCGCAGGGGCCCAGGGGAGGGTCAGGTGGCACTGTGAAGCCGCCCGGGGCCTGGTAGAGGTCTGTCGTCGCCCTAACAGCCGGGCAGGGGCACCGCTAACCACCGCGCCGCTCGTTGGCACAGAACAAACGAGGCTGGGTGGTGGTTTGGTTCTCTCGGTCAAGTTTTTTCCGTTCTATTCTCTCTCTCTCTCTCTCTCTCTCTCTCTCTCTCTCTCTCTCTCTCTCTCTCTCTCTCTCTCTCTCTCTCTCTCTCTCCACTCATCGTATTCTATGCTCCCTGATCTTCCCACTCATCCCCACTCATCGTTTTCTATACCATCCACTCTTCCCACTTATTTTCTTTATTTTAATTATTCGTGACATTTCTATTCTTTAAATTAACAAGTAAAGGTAAAGTATCCTTCATGTGATGTTAATAAAAAGCCTTGCAAGAGTAATATCAGAGAGAGAGAAAAAAACAAAAACAAAAATTAGTTATATAAATTGTGATATAAATTTAAGCCTTTTCCATATGGACCACTTAACCTCTTAAAGCGAAACTAAAAGTGGATTTTGCTTCTTCGTAGGGATGTGTGTGGATGCGTGTGGATGTGTGTGGATGTGTGTGGATGCGTGTGGATGCGTGTGGATGTGTGTGGATGCGTGTGGATGCGTGTGGATGTGTGTGGATGCGTGTGGATGTGTGTGGATGCGTGTGGATGCGTGTGGATGCGTGTGGATGTGTGTGGATGCGTGTGGATGCGTGTGGATGCGTGTGGATGTGTGTGGATGCGTGTGGATGTGTGTGGATGCGTGTGGATGTGTGTGGATGCGTGTAGATGTATGTGGATATGTGTAGTGTGGGTGGACGTATATGGATGTGTGTGTGGATGCGTGTGGATGTGTGTGGTGTCCTGAAGTGGCTAAGAGGTGGATTAGACAAGTCTGTTTACCGTCAGCACAAAATAGATGGCGATAACACTGTCCTGGGAACCTGTTCTTCACAATGTTCTTCACAATGTTCTTCACAATGTTCTATCACGGCAATGAATAATGTGTATTTCCCAACCCACACATCGCTTTTGTATTTACGTTCACAATAAGCTTATTCTTTCTTTCTCTCTTTGACTTGTCCCACCCACTGTATAGTCTCTCTCTCTCTCTCTCTCTCTCTCTCTCTCTCTCTCTCTCTCTCTCTCTCTCTCTCTCTCTCTCTCTCTCTCTCTCTCTCTCTCTCTCTCTCTCGCTCGCTCGCTCCGCTCGCTCGCTCTCTCTCTCTCTCTCTCTCCTCTCTCTCCTCTCTCTCTCTCTCTCTCTCTCTCTCTCTCTCTCTCTCTCTCTCTCTCTCTCCCTCTCTCTCTCTCTCTTCTCTCTCTCTCTCTCTCTCGTTTCTTTTTGTCTTTTTTTAGTTTAGTCCTTTGTGATGTGTGTGTGTGTGTGTGTGTTTTCACTCTCCCATGTAAACTCTCCCACGTATGAATTGCAGAATAAAAACCATAACAATAAAAAAAAGAAAAATGAAAGTCAACCATTATTATTATTATCCACAAAACATATTTTTTTCTACCTTTCCGGTGGTCAAAAATAACCTTTCTAATTACATTTTAAAAATTACTAAAAATAAATTTTCCTCTTCATTCACTGCTTATTTCTTTTCATTATTTCTCCACCTCTCTCTCTCTCTCTCTCTCTCTCTCTCTCTCTCTCTCTCTCTCTCTCTCTCTCTCTTCCTCCCTTAATTCTTATCACACTTATACATCTCCTTTGACTTCCACCAACACCACCACTAACAACACCACTAACAACAACAACAACAACAACTACTACTACTACTACTACTACAACAACAACGACTTTTCATCTATTGTTCCCTCCCTCACAAACCGATTGCTTTTAGAGACCCAAGAATATTCGGTAATTGGTGTTGGGCCCTCCAGTTTCCACGCTTGTCAATATTTCTTTTATTGACTTCCCGACAACTAGACAATAATTTGAGGCTCATTTTTTTGTTATGCGCTCTGCTATTATCCGATCCCTAAAGGCATTCCTGGACATCGATTTTGCCCCTCCCCCCCTTTCCCCTTCTCTCCCCCGTCCCCCGCCCCCCTGTCATTCAGATTACCATATGCTCTGCAGGGGTGGATGGATAGATGGATGGAGGGAGAACAAGGGAGTAAAGGAGGGGAGAGGGAAAAGATGCGATAGAAAGAGAGAGAAAGGAGAGTTGGAAGAAGTGGATATAAATGAGAAGAGGATAATAGAGAAGAAAAAAGATGGATGGATGGATGGATGGAGGACAAGGGAGTAAAGGAGAGGAGAGAGAAAAGATGTGAGAGAAGGAGGAGAGAGAATAACAGATTACATAGTGCTCTGCAGGGATGAAATGGATAGATGGATAGAGAGAGAACAAAGGAGTAAGGAGGGAGAGGAAGATTGCGATAGATAGTACGATTAGGAAGCGAGGTTGGTGAAAGTGATTAATGAACCAGAGGATAAAGAAGGGAAAGATGGTGGAATCCGGATTGACGCAGTGCTCCAGGTTTACATAGGCGAGATTCTGGCAAAAGAGCCCCCTCTACATCTCTGTCACCTCAGAGAAGAGAGAATGAGTAGCTATCGGGATGAACAGTGAGAAGGAAATGTAAAGGGCGAAGAATGATACAAAGGAAGAAAAGAATGGTAAGTCAAGGTAAAAGGAAATGCACCGCGCGGAGCTGAGGCACCAAGCGAATGAAGTGACCTGAAGGTGAGGAGAGAAAAAGTTACCCTGAGGAGGAAGGAGGACTGAAGGTGAGTGGAAATGGAGAAGTGACATCCTCAGGAAGGAAGGACTATGCCCTGTCAAGGATGTACCACCCGTCAAGGAAGGATGAAAAGTGAAGGAATGAGAAGGAAGTGGACACCCGCAAGGAAGTGAAGAGGAAGGAAGGAAGGAAGAAGGAAAGGAAGTGACACCCGCAAGGAAGGAAGGAAGGAAGGAAGGAACGAAGGAAGGAGAAGGGAAGTGACACCCAGCAAGGAAGGAAGGAAGGAAGGAACTGAAGGAGGAGAAGGAAGTGACACCTCGAAGGAAGGAAGGAAGGAAGGAAGGAACTGGAAGGAAGGAGAAGGGAAGTGACACCTCGCAAGGAAGGAAGGAAGGAAGGAAGGAGAAGGAGAGGAAGTGACACCCGCAAGGAAGGAAGGAAGGAAGGAAGGAAGGAAGGAGAAGGGAAGTGACACCCGCAAGGAAGGAAGGAAGGAAGGAAGGAAGGAGAAGGGAAGTGACACCCGCAAGGAAGGAAGGAAGGAAGGAAGGAAGGAAGGAGAAGGGAAGTGACACCCGCAAAGGAAGGAAGGAAGGAAGGAAGGAAGGAAGGAGAAGGGAAGTGACACCCCAAGGAAGGAAAGGAAGAAAGGGAGGAAGGAAGGAGGAGAAGGGAAGTGACACGAAGGAAGGAAAGGAAGGAAGGGAAGGAAGGAAGGAAGGAAGGAAGGGACCCCGAATGACTATAAACAACACTAAACAAGAACAACAGGTTAAGGAAAGCACTTGAGTCTGTGTGAGGAAGAGAGGGAAGAGAGGGAGAGAAGGAAAGGGAGAGGGAGAGAGAGAGAGAGGGAGGGAGAGGCAGGTGTGAGAGGGAAGGAACAAAGGTTGGCGTTGATGCGTATTTGTCAGGGTTGGTGAATCTACTTTCGGTTAATTTCACATAAACAAAAGGTAAATAATGCTCAGTTCGGCCTTTGAAGGGGGCCCTGTGACGCCTTGCCCGCATTCCTCTCTCTCTCTCTCTCTCTCTCTCTCTCTCGTCTCTCCTCTCTCTCCTCTCTCTCTCTCTCTCTCTCTCTTGTCGTCTGTCGTCTGTCTTCTCTCTCTCTCTCCTCTCTCTCTCTCTCTCTCTCTCTCTCCTCTCTCTCGTCTCTCTCTCTCTCTTCTCCTCTCTCTCTCTCTCTCTCTCTCTCTCGCTTCTCTCTCTTCTGTCTTTTCTCGTCTCTCTCTCTCTCTCTTCTAACTCAATCTCTCTCTCAGTCTCTCTTTCTAACTCATCTCTCTCTCATCTCCTTTCTAACTCATCTCTCTCTCTCTTCTCTCTCTCTCTCTCTTCCTCTCTCTCTCTCTCTCTCTCTCTCTCTCTCTCTCTCTCTCCTCTCTCTCTCTCTCTCTCTCTCTCTCTCTCTCTCTCTCTCTCTCGGCACAATCCTCTCCACTCCTTCAGAAACCTACACACTCCTACACTCTCCTTCACACTAGCATCCTACACCTCCTCATCCTCCTTCACGCTTCAAGATCCTTCACACTCCTTCAGGTTCCTATCAAGTCCTTCAAGAGTCCTACAGGATACCCTCAAAATCACGTGCCACACATATAACAATGAGATCCTTTACGTTACAAGTTTTCTTTTATTTACACTTTGTTGTTTGTTCTTTTGTTATGTTTGTTTACTCTTTTTCCTCTCATTTTATTTCTGTTGATAATCTGTTTACTGTTTATAATGTTGTTTTCCGTAATTTTTAACTATTACATTTTATTTTTATTTTGCATCCAAATTATTTCTTTATTTTTTTCTTCTAATTTCTCAATGCAATCTACAAATTTTCCTTCGATTTTAGTCCTTTTCGTCTCCCATATCATATTATTTCAATCTCCTTCGACTTCTACTATTTTCTTCTACTATTCTACTACTTCTACTATTTCTCGTATCATTCTCAGTCATATATCCATTCCATTCCTTTAATTTCCTTTTTAGTTTTATTATGATCATCCTTTTCTATATCCCCAATTTACCATAACTTGCATTCTCACTTACAATAATATTTTCAGATTTTTCTCATTTCTCCTTTCACATATATTTCAACCTATCTTGCCTTCTATTAATTTATATTTTCTTATCACTGAACATTCCTCTACTCAGGTGTCCTCCCTCAGGTGTTAGGACGCAGGTAAAGGCTCAGAAATGCAAAGAAAGTCAATTAATCAGTACAAGTCAGAACACGTACGACACTTTTAAGCAACGCGTACGATACTCATACACGATAATCAAGTACGATAAACATCAGACTACATACGATAGCGGAAAAAAAAACTTGCATTCTGATAATTAAAAAGATAAATGTTTAATCAGAGCAAGTCAAAACACGTACAACATTCTTGAACAACGCGTACGATACTCAAAAACGATAGTCAAGCACGATAATCATAATACGATAGCGGAAAAAATTTGTATTATGATAAATAAATAAATAAATGTTTGGTAAAAAAACTTGTATTATGATAAATGAATAAATAAAAGTTTGGTATGAAAAAAAAGAAATGTGTGAGAACGATAAAAGTGAACTATGCAAGAGGTCGAGATTCCCACCAACCCCTCCTCTTCCTCTTCCTCTTCCTCTTCCTCCTCCCCTCCTACCTCTTGTCCCTGCCTTTGTGTCTCCCCCCTCCCTCCTCCTCCTCCCTCTCCCTCCCCTACCTCGTATTCTTCTCTCCGACTCATTATTATTTCCTCTCTCTCCCTCACTCCCTCTCCCTGCCTCTCCCTCTCTCCTTTTCTTCTCTTGGCGGCCTTTTATTTGCATTCTTCGCCCTCAGAATTCCGATGATGCATTGCTGTCAAACTGTCCTCGAATTTTGGGACAGAAATTTGTTTCCTTCCATGTCTTCCTGTCTCTTCTTCCTGTCTATTTGACGGGGAAACATGGGGGAGGAACACACACACACACACACACACACACACACACACACACACACACACACACACACACACACACGCAAACACACACTAATTCACTCATCACCTTCCTTATCTTACTTCTAAAAATCAAGATAATAAACATAGATATAATTAAGAACACAATTTCTTCGTCTTATATATATATACAAGTGTGGTTCTTTAATTAATATAGCTTGTTATTCCTTACATATAGAGACACACAGCTTATGCACTTAACTATACCCAGTCCTACTATCTATTCACCTTAATTTATTCACTACCATTCATTTATCAACACACACACACACACACACACACACACAAACACCGTAACAATACCCTAATAACGTCACCTAAAGCTATAATCCAAATAAACGAAATTATATACGAAATACGAATTATACGTGTTTACATACAACAAAAATTAAACCACGTACTTAAAAAAACGATGTCACGTGCTTACTCTTGACACGAGGCTACGTACACACACAACACACACACACACACCAAAAAAAAAAAAAAAAAAAACTAAATAAAATCCACATCCAAAATTGCACGAAAAAAACCACGTACGTAAAAATCAGGCCACCTGCTTACTCTTGACACGAGGCTACGTACCCCACACACACACACACACACACACACACACACACATACACACGCACACCCTCGTCACCAAGCAAGCCACGTCACCACGTCACCACACCCCCATTAAGTGTCATCATTAGCCACCATTAAGTGTCATCACGCTAATGACACCCTGAATGAGACACCACCCCGCCCGGCCACTCAGCGGTACTCGAGGCCCTTCAGTGAGCCCCTACAACATCCTGAGGGCTCGCGGCTTCCCTCTTGAGCCCTCGTGTCCGCCAGGGATGATTGGGGAGGCGGGGAAGGGCTGGGTCAGGAAATTAAGATCCCAAGTGAAATAGCCAAGGGAAGAGTTGACAAGATTGTTAACTAAGGAGATGAAGCGTTGTAAGTAGGAAGATGAAGCGAGACTAAGGTGAAAGGTCACAGAGGAGGAGGAGGATGAGGAGGAGGAGGAGGAGGAGAGGAGGAGGAGGAGGAGGAGGAGGAGGAGGAGGAGGAGGAGGGAGGAGGAGGAAAGTATCGCTCTAAAATATGTATCTTTGAGGTTCTTGATGTCTTGACCCAATGGTCTTGTCCACGCGAGCTGGCTCGCGATCGCCAGTTTTCACCCTCTCAGTGCGAGCTTGGAGTTCATTATTACCGATCTTTGGGCAATGCTGGGACCTCACACACAACACCCCCATCACCTTGCTCAAGGGGGACAGTAACCGCCCGAATTTGTCAGTGAGAAATCCCCGGGAGCGCGAGGATGAGAGACCAGCACGTTATCAACCTGACCATCGCGCATGTGTGTGTTGTGTGTTGTGTGTGTGTGGGTGCGTGGTGCGGGGTGGTGGGTGTGCGGTCTGCGGGCGCGCGTGCGGTGTGTGGGTGTGTGTGTGTGGGGGGGGGGGGGGTGCGCTCCCTCTCTCTGAACTACTACAGAGGAAGAGGAAGAAATGTCACAATATCTCGTTTCCTCCATATTTCAGGGAGAGAGAGAGAGAGAGAGAGAGAGAGGAGAGAGAGAGAGAGAGAGAGAGAGGAGAGAGAGAGAAGAGGAGAGAGAGAGAGAGAGAGAGAGAGAGAGAGAGAGACCAAGTGACGATATAGTGTACAGGAAGTTGCTACAGGTTCATCTCTCTCTCTCTCTCTCCTCTCTCTCTCTCTCTCTCTCTCTTCTCTCTCTCTCTCTCTCTCTCTCTCTCTCTCCTCTCTCTCTCTCTCTCTCTAAGTATAAACTGCTCACTCAAAAAATAATAAAGAAAAAATAAAACCACATCCACCTACACTTTCCATAGAACAGAATTTCAGGGACAGGAAGTAAAACAGACACAGACAGACAGACAGACAGACAGACAGACAGACAGGAGCCACCGTCTCTTTCCACAAACAAACAACACGTGACAAAAACAAACAAACACACGTCACATATCTCCCTCTTTACAAAAATGTTATCTTTGTTTTCTTAGCAACGGAGAGGAGAGAGAGAGAGAGAGAGAGAGAGAGAGAGAGAGAGAGAGAGAGAGAGAGAGAGAGAGAGAGAGAGAGAGAGAGAGAGAGAGAGAGAGAGAGAGAGAGAGAGATTAGAGAACGAAAATAATGAGATAAAAAGGAAGAAATTACGATGTTTGGATAATGTGGATAAATGGATTAAATGTGGATTGATGGATTAAATGTGGATAAAAGACACAAGACTCAAATGGATAAGAAATATGAAAAGATGGATTAATTCGTGGATATAAATAACAAGGCAAATAGAAGTGGATAAAGAAACAATAGTGCATGTATATAGAAATGGATAAAAGTGGATTCGATTGTTTGGATAATGGATAAATGGATAATGTGGATAAAAAGACACAACGACCAAATGGATAAGATATGAAAAAGATGGATATAATGTGTGGATATGATACAAGATAAATACAAATAGAGCAAATAGAGTGGATAACAGAAACAATAGTGCATGTATATAGATAACTGGATAAAAAGTGGATATCGAGATAGTGTGGATATGGATAACAAGATAATAATAATGTGGATATTAATAGTCAGGCAAATAGGAGTGGATACAGAAACAATAGTGCATGTATATAGATAACTGGATAAAAAGTGGATATCGAGTTAGTGTGGATATGGACAAGACAAGAATAGTGTGGATATAAATAGGTAGCCAGGCAAAAAGGAGTGGATACAGAAACAATAGTGCATGTATATAGTTGGATATAAAGTGGATAAAGCTAGATAGTGTGGATAACAAATACAGTGTGGATATGGACAACAAAACAAGAATGGTGTGGATATATATATAGAGAGAAAAAAAATCTAGCACATGTGTATAGATGTATGTATAAATATAGATGTATAGAGGCATGTATACAGATAGATAACTGGATAAAGGTGGATAGAGCAAGATAATGTGGATAACAAAAGTGTGTAGGTGGGTATGGATAACAAGATAAGAACAGTGAGGATATATATATAGAGAAAATCTGGCACAGGAAGAAGGCACGGCGGGGGTTCTGGTCAAAGTGCCATTCGATATCCTGAAGGTTAGGAGGAGGTAGAGGGGAGTAGAGGGGAAAGAGGGGGTTGGGGGAGGGGGGTTGACGGTGGCACTTGTTTACGCCTCCGTCTCTCGCTGCAGGGGGTGTCACTAAGGGGGGGGGAGGAAGGGGGGGAAGGCATGTGTCACGGAAACGAAACCCCTGGCTGGCTGGCTGTCTTGGGGCCTTTAAACCCCACGCTGACACCCGCAGGAGAAATAGGAACATGATAGGGCTTGAAACACTTGTCTTGGGGTTGTGGCTGTTGTTGTCGTTGTTGAGGGAGGGAGGTTGTGGGGTTCGATTTCTTTACTATAAATATATAATGATTTTTTTGTAATTAAATTTAATGAAAATATATAATGAAAAACATATTGTAGGGTTTGATTTCTTTGTTAGTGGGGTTTGATAATTTGCTAGTAGAGTTTGATTTCTTTGCAAGTTCTATATAAAATTTTAAAGTCTATTTCATTATTCTTCTGTTTGTATGATACATGGAAGTATTGTTAATGTGGTTTTTTTTATACGAGGAAGTAGTAGAACAAATTAGAAGAAGAGAAGTAGATGAAAGATGATAGAGAAATTAGTGAAAATATAAGAAAAGTTGCAAAACTGCGGCAGGAGAATGAATATCAACTTTTCTATTCCTTCCCTTCCCTTACTTCCTCCTCCTCCTCCCTTACACCTTAACCATGTCTTTGCTAGGACACACACACACACACACACACGCACATACACACACACACACAGCCACCTTACCCACCTCACCCTCACAGAATAACAAAGTACATCTTAAAATGTTATGGCATATATGTAACAAGAATTCATAGTAAGGCCATTGTTTAAGGGGGGGGTGTTGGAGGTGGTGGTGAGGGTGGGGGGGCATTGATCATGTGAGCAAGCTTAGACCTGTTCACCTCCCCCCTGCCACCCCCCTCCCTGTCTCATAGTGGACTGACACATGGCACTTAAATTATTTTCACTTTTGTTCATACGTTGAATATTTTAGGTTTGTTAAA